>CM030856.1:813305-823305 GCA_018105865.1 Metaphire vulgaris
CGATTTGTCTTTGACTTTGGCCTTCGCCATACTACGGCGTTGTAGAAGTTGTCCAGAACCATAACCATAACCATTATTATTATTATTATTATTATTATTATATTATTATTATTATTATTACAATTTATATAGCGCTGTAACATAGTAAAAGTACCAAAATCAAAACGCTTTGACGATGCTGGCATCTCAATGAGGGTCTGAAGGTAGCGATGTTAAAAATCCACTCGGATGACAGAATTAAGAAAGAACTCGTTGCCGTGATGAAGTCCGGTGCTGAGTCCTTAAGAAGCGGTCATTCACAGGAAGACTGCAGCCACATTGACACGACAACGAGGAACGGAAGATGATGTTAAGGGTCCGCGAGTTTGTAGCAGGAGTTCTCCGCACGGTGAGCTCCGGCGGTGAATTCGGAAGAAGCGGTCTTCCGCGAGAGAATAGTTCGTCTCCGAAATCGGCAAATCCGACGAAGTTGGAGGTTCCAGCGAAGTCCGGGACGACAGTCAATCACGGTCCCGTTGAATTTACACGCGGCGGCCATTTTAATGCCGGACATTGGAGAATCGTCAACGGCGACAGCGACCGACTTAAAACATTCCAAAACGACTTGGAAAAGTTGAGGACGGCAGGAGACTCATCGGAAAACCAACGAGTGGAACGCAGTCCTCGCGATTGGCGTAAAATCCAAGCGCAGAAAGTCGGTAAATGCCGAGAACGCGGCGACGAAACCGTGGCACGTACAAACACGTGCTGGCAGCCACACAGTCGCCAAAACCGGAAATATCGAGAAATGTTATTATTGTTGTTGTCATTATTATTATTATTATTATTATTATTATTATTATTATTATTATTATTATTTACTACTATTGTGCTTCGCCGTAACAAATAGTCGACCGAGAGATTGAAAAACCAACGTTTAAATTGGAAGGAATGATTCATTTTGTTTTTCTCTATTTCTGCAGATGATGTTTGGAGTTGACGGCTATCTTTACATAACTACCGGAGACGGAGGTTCTGCAGGCGATCCACTCAACAACGCACAAAATCTGTAAACAGCATAAACCTTCATTAGCAAAACTAAACCTGGCATACTCTTAAATGCATCAATTATTACTTTAGCGTTTCTGCTAAACAGAACTTAAAAGACCAGTTTCATTGACCTTTCCATAGGAAAAAGAAATACAATTTTTAGCAGGACAAGTTGTCAGTCTGTCAATTAAAATCAAGGATAGCCTACAATTCCAAAGGAAACTACATTAGAATACTTTGAAAACGAGTCCTTTTTGAAGGGTTGATTCAAGTGGGTGAGCATTGACCAGAAAGACTCTGTCGCCCTTGGAGGAATATTACCCAGGAGGACGCCTTAGCCTGTAGGGTGAAGCCAGCCGTGGACGCCATATTTGTTGACTCTAAACATTGCGTTTGCGATAGGTGACAGCCAAGGGTGAATCGAATAGACTTCATATAATTTACAATTGAATAATTTAAAAAAAGAATAATTGAAAGTTAGATAGTTGATATACAAAAGGCTATTAAGAGGACGGCCGAAGCGGATGTTTTGAGTGAATCAATATGGCGGATAGGCTCAACCGACACACGCTCATAGCTGGCTTCAGTCGTTAAGCAAGCCCGCATAGGCTCAGGCGCCCTCCTGGTATTATTCTTGTTCCTCCAAGATGTCGCCTAAGAAAGCGGAAATCATTGATTATTTAAATCAATAACTCCAGTATTCTTGTGTTGTTGGTGTTTCTGCTGTCAATGCTGTTGCTGATTGTTGCATGTCGCTGTCGAAGTTGCATAATGAGAGATGCAAAGTATAAAGTCTTGCACATGTGTTGCAAAGTATAAAGCCCTGAACTGACGCAGTGTGTTTGTTGTTGCACTCGTTGGAACAGGAGCAGTCTGTTGGGTAAGGTGCTGAGGGTCGACGTGGACGGCAGAAGCAGTGGATTGGCCTACGGCATCCCTCCGTCGAACCCGTTTCTCTCTCGTCCGAAGGCGCGGCCGGAGATATTTGCCTACGGTTGTCGCAACATGTGGCGATGCAGCGTCGATTCGGGAGACCAGAAAACGGGTAAAACAGACGACAAATGAATATCCTGTTAGAATAATTACACATCTCATGTGACTACAACTTCTCTTGGCAGCTTAACTTGGGAACACCTTACATAGTTGACGTATAACACAGGTCTACGTCAATTTTGCTGGCTTGAAGACAACATGCGATCTTTATGCAGTTTGGTGTGCTGAATCCTAAAATCACACCCGTTTCCTCCAGTCACGTCCAGTTTTTCCGCAAAACGCTATTTACTGATTTACTGTTTACAGTTCTTCTTCTAGCGAATGCTCGGCGAGGTACGATCGTTAGTTTCCCCAATAGAATTGGGTACTCACGGGGTGCACCACTAGAAGGTCGATCCAATGCACCCCACTGTTTACAGTACTAACGTGGTATTATAATGCTTAATTGGAAACGATGTTATGTTACTCGTGGGCGCTTTCTTTAAAATTTAAACGGTTCGTCACATAGCAATATCTTGTCGGTAATATTACTTTCACTTAGCAGTTAATTTAATATTGTAACCAACCATAGAGAGATCGAATTAAAAAACACTGGACCACATGCCCTCTCTCTTTCTTTCAGTCAATCAGTCGTCTCCGACTTTGTGCGACATTATAGAATCTGATATGCCATCCTTTTCTGTTCTCGACCGCATTCCTTAGTTCATCGATGTTCATGTTCATCGCTTCCATAATGTTATCCATCCATCCTTTCTTCTGTCTGCCTCTTTTCTTTTCCTTTCAGCAGCTGCTATTATCTATTATTTTACCAGCGAATTGTGTCTCCCTTCAAATGAGCATGCACAAGAGCAATTTATATAGCATCATTAGATATATGACTACAATTTCCTTCACAGAAGAAGATCAAACCAAGGTTCTCTGCTCATCAAAACCAGAATTGCCGATCGATTGAATCTTTTTCTACATTTCCTCTTGAAAATTCTGCTTATTTTCCTAAGGACGCCATTCAATAGTCATTCTCTGCATGATAGGTCACGGCAGAGGCCGGATCTTTTGCGGTGATGTTGGTCAAAGCAAGTGGGAGGAAGTGGACATCATCAAAAGCGGTGGAAACTACGGATGGAACACACGAGAAGGCAACGAGTGCTTCAACTCCAAATGTGGCAAAATCGGTAAGTAAGTTCGAAACAGTAGTCACTGGCTTTTAAGGTTTGGTGAAATTGGAAATGATACAATCATCTTTCCACCTACCAACAAAACACAGTGGGTCATTTGGTTGATGAACAAATCTTACGATGCCCTGTGTTATCGCTAGGTGGCGCCACTGCACTTTAGCCTCTGAAAGAAAAACTTGAATGGTGTCGTTTGTGATCTGATGCTCCAGAAGTAGACCAAATAAGCATTTTGACCCAGGTGTTGTAAGCAAATTCGCAATGAAACAGATGGTACCAGGTTTATTGGGCCTTTCTGTATATCATGACATTTTAAGAATGTTGAAGTAAGTAAGTAAAATCTCGTAAACTTCTACAGCGCCCCGGAAAGCAGCACAGCAGAAGCTACTTATTCTTATGCGCTTAATCTTTCTTGAAATAGCTATAGGCAGGGTGGTTCAAGGTGGTTTGTCAGCCGGGTTGAAGAATAATACGAAATTAAATTATTATTATTATTATTATTATTATTATTATTATTATTATTATTATTATTATTATAGACAATTTATATAGCGCCGTACGCATGGCATCTGCCAAAGTCAAAGGCGCTGTACATATTAACATAATAATGGTAATAATGGATTCTTTCATTTGTTAGGACCAGAGCAATTTCCGATATTCGCATACAACCACAGCGTAGGATTCTGTATCATTGGCGGATACGTCTACAGAGGCTGTCAAAGTCCAAACCTTCAAGGACTTTACATCTTCGGAGACTATGCCAACGGGTCGGTTAGCGTCTAACGCTTCCAACAGATCACTGTTACTCTAACACGGTTGGCATGACGTTTGCCTGCACAGGTGTTTAATGTGAGGCGTAGAAACGCTTATGCATCAACTTAAAGTTAAACATTTTCAGAAGTCATGTCTAAATGTCCTCGATGCTTGGCCTACTTGGCTTTTTGCGACCGGTAGTCTTTCGAAAATTTCCAGTTATCATTTTTTAGAATTTCGTCGCCAGATCTTTGCCCAGAAGTGCTATAATAATAGGCAATAATAATAATAATAATAATAATAATAATAATAATAATAATAATAATAATAATTTATTATTATTATTATTATTATTATTATTATTATTATTATTAATTGTTGTCTTTGTTGATTAATTGTTGATTAATAATAATAATAATTATTATTATTATAATTATAAGTATTATTATAATGATGTTCATTGTGGTTCAGTAGGGTCTGCTCTGTGTGAGCACCACTGTAACCACTATCTATTGAAAGTTATTAATTACATTCGAATGAAAATCGTTTCAGAAAACTGTTTCGTCTGAAGGAAATGACCGGGGGCGTGTGGAAAGATAAAGAAATGTTTATGTGCGACAAAGATGTATGTTTTCGTGACCTGACGTCGGAATATGAGAAAGGCATCTTGTCATTCGGAAAAGATGACGATGGTGAGATTGGTTTAAAATACGTTTAATTTTGAAGTCTCTTAATCTATAGTTTATTTCATACATAGACACAGTGTACATAATATTGATATGGCCTACAGTGTAGTTGTGCAGACATACTGTCTTTCTCAACATGTTATAACAAAATGAATAGAAGCAAACAAAGTTGCCAGTGAACATTTTGAAAAAAAAAACCAGATCGTGCCTTTAAAAAAAACCAGAAAAAACCAGGTTCGCAAAAAGTTCGAAAAAGATGATAAAATCCATAAAAATTGCGACAAACCAGAAAATTTTGGGGAAAATTTCGTAGTACAAAGTCTCCAGAAAGTCTTGACGAACAAAAAAGGTCGTCTCGTCGTTTTCAAGCAAGGTAAAGAGGTAAACCTTTAAACTTGTAAACTTTCCTCAAGCAAAAAAGTTTTTTAACATGCTGAAAAACTGAAGACTCCTAATTTTCTCACTTTCACTGCATAAATCAGGCAATTTTTTAAATTTTCGCAGATTTAAAAAAACAGATTCCGCCAAAAAATACCAAATAACCAGACGAGGCCCCAAATAACCAGATTGGGTAGGAAAAACCCACACTGGCAACCTTGGAAGCAAAATTAGTCGAAAGAAATCTGTGGCTCTTTTGCGGTATGCACGGAAAGGACGTGGCGTGCCGCGTTGTTGAGAAGCGAGTGGAGTCACGACCTACTTTATATAAATAGTAGGTCTTGGTGGAGTTCCAGCAAACAGGTATTTCGAGAATCCAAAGACCAGAGAGCAACGAACAAAGCCTGTCACTCAGATGTTAGCGGATTGCAAGATCGGGACTAATGACTGAAGCGTGACATGAATGAAGGAGAACGTCGAAGCGACACAGACAATACGCACGGAGATGTCGATGCTTCCAAACAATGAGACATTCCGTTCCTAGACATGAGGCCAGACCGGACGCTCCTGAGTGGAGATATTATCAGTTAGGACAATCAGAGATAAGGAGGACATAGAGGTGGCGACAGGCAATCATGGCAGTAATCGTGGTAGGTCTATTGATAAATTAATAGCGTGGTCTAGGAGGCTAAGTTGGCTGGCGTGAAAACCACTGTAACTAAGTAGAAGCTAAAATGCAGCATATTTCCGGATCTTTAGAATTGATCAGATTTGGTTAGCGCTTGATTAAATGTCAAATTTGTAAGTGTGATCAGTTCACAGAATACCATTGAATCAGTTGAAGTAACGCAATAAGTCAGTAATCGGAACCAAGAAGTTAACCTCTTCGTCTTTAATTAATATTTATGCGGGAGTTTTGAAACTGTCGTTCATACAGTGCAGTATATGAAACAAATAGAAGAGTTTTATCGCTGTAGGGTTAGAAGAGTTTAATCGCTGTAGGGCAGTGAATGAAACATGGAAATTGTTTTCGTTTGCCAACGAATTTCGACACTTAAAAGCATAGTTAAATTAGGAGAATGAATACATAAAATCATAATGAACAACGGTTTAATATTTATATTATTTGATTATTTATTCACTCAGTTGTTAGTTTTATCACAGTAACACCATTGTTCTCTCTCTCTCTCTCTCTCTCTCCTCTATCACTCTCTCTTTGTCGGCTTGCATGTAGGGCTGTAGGCTATTAGGAATTCGATTATTGCCTTTATTGTGGTCTATTTTCTTGTGTGGAACGCGGGTATTCCTGTTAGAGATTATTACTAAATCAGAGAATCCTTGTGCTTGTATTTCCGTTTCCCTGGTTCTATCATTCGGTTGATGATCGCGGCATTTGTAGGAGAAATTTACATTCTTACGACCAGTTTCCCGAGCACTCAAAGCGCCAGCGGCAGCATCTACCAACTGATGGATCCAAGAAGGCAACTAACTACTTGACTATTTCGTGCTAGTAAAATACATCAATGTAGGCTAATGTAATTATGTCATGAAATAAGGGACTATATGGCGCCCCGTGTATTTCTACTCGGAGGCGCCCCAGTTTTCGAGGCGCTTGATAAGGAACATGTGAATATGCAAGTATGTTGCCCTGTGCTTAGATATACACTGTAGGCCTATCCGAGTTCTATCGGTGGATCCACAGCCTGAATCTATCAATGTGGACATGTCATCTCAAACGGTTCGCAATTTAAGGATTTTATGTTTGATATTTTATAAGACGAAAACTTTGACGTTTAAGTGCGGCGATCATCTTCGATTTCAGACGCGGTGATCCAAGCAAATGTGACAGAAATTAATTATTAACGACCGCTAGAACCGATGCTGAGTCTACATAACAACCTACACTGTCTACAACAAAGACAAGAAGAACAGCTACTCCCGAATCACTATAATAGCAACTAATAACAGCACTAACAGTAACCACTGCAAAGACTTTTGAGGAATAGACGTTTAACCGCATTCGCTGCTGCGCCGCAATGAAACTACTTTCTAAGTTGACTAATATTTTGGAGATTTCAAAAACTAACCTGCGTTTTTGAAAGATTTTATTTTATAGATTAGCTAATGCCGGCGAGATTTGTACACGAAAACTTTGTAATCAATAATAGATAAATTGCTTTTTGACTGACCTCGTAGACGACAAGATTGATTGATTGATTGATTGATTCATTCATTCATTCATTCATTGACTGACTGACTGACTGATTGATTGACATTGACTTTATTTTCAACTCAAAAACATTTTTCATGCTTAGCAATAGCTATACTTCATTCCTATATACGTGGTACAACTGGTACATACATGCTCAATGGCGTATTGTACCGAGCCCTGGTACTAGCTGGCATACCATCGGTCAAGGAGGAGCCGCCCGGTCTTCCCAGATCCGATGGAAAGAGATCGGACGGTATGACAGTGATACCGTGGCAAGCAGGCCGCTGCCTGGTGTGGGACGTCACCGTGGCAGACACAGTCGCTGCCACTCATCTGCCATTGACGTCTCTCTCTCTCTCTCTCTCTCTCTCTCTCTCTCTCTCTCTCTCTCTTTCTCTCTAGGAACCGCTGCTGAAGCAACAGCATCAGTCAAGTAAACTGGCTTGTCGGCCGATTACACTGCACCACAAATTTTTACAAAAGTTATATAACAGAAATACAATTAGCCATTTTTATCAATTGTTATGCGCTGATCACGAATATGCCATTAAAAATGCAATGTTGGTTTTTACACTAATGTCTGGTATTACTAGTAATAACACGCCTATGGCTAATACCTGTAAAAATCTAGTAATAGACTACTGTATATATGTCTTAAATTTCTTTGCCTGTCTCTTCTACACCTGTTCAGTAGCATCTCGGCGGAGTGTCCAGCGTTAGTCAGCCGGCATACACGCCAGTTGACCATTTTCCACGGTATCTTTGTTCCATTGTTGCGATATCTTGATGAATTTTTTCATGCAGGTGTCGGAAAGCTTTGCTAAGTTTGGTCCATGGCCTTCACGAAGTTCTTCACCAAAACCTAATTTGACGTGAAGGGATGGTAGCAGGATTTTCTCAGCCTCAACCACATAGTTGGGAGCTGGATATTCTTCTCTCTAACTGCTGCATTTTGTCTGCGAATCCATTCCTTCCGCAAGTAGTGTAAATCCCTTGCTCGGCTATCCCACTCGCATAGGAAGCATATATGTATTTTGTATATCCCTACCGCAGTCCCATTACAGGGGCTACTACCTTGAAATCACCATAGAGGTGCCAGCTGTACTTGTTATACTCAACGAAATCCAGTAGCTGCTTAGAGTTATCTACGTCTCTTTCATGTGGACAGTATGCGCTACTGGAATAGATGGAAGACGTTTTCTCTCCATTGTGCAAAAGCAGGTTCGAAGAGTTTCCATTCTCCTGGGTCATAATTTTTATATATAAGGCATTCATGAGGTCCTTAATATCAAAACAAAATTCCAGAATACCTTCCTTTCTGAAGAAAGGCTCCAACTGCTGGTGGCGCTTTTGATATGTAGTATTTGTGACATCGTCTTCTAGAGGGTTCCATTGCTGGAGTCTTGAACCTAGCAATTCTGTTTTGTTCATGGATAAGTCCAAGTCATTTAGTTCCTCCTGTGTTATTTTGTGTGGGGTTGATGATATGCCACAGTGGAAATCTTGATCACGTGCGTGCTGGTCGACAGACCAAGAGAACCGGTCGACTAACCACCGTCTTCATCGGCTGAATCGAAGTGACATTCTACTGGAGACTCGATAATAGAAAGTCTCTCGCCATGTGTAACTGGTCTCAATACTGACACTGAGGACAGTGACTACAAACGAAAATCTGCAGCTTGTTGATCGACCTACACTGGCTCTCGGTCCCCGAGCGAATAGCGTATAAGCTGACAACCCTCGTCTATCGGTCCCTTTGCACGACATCGGTCCCTCTCATCTCTATCTCAGGTCCGAACTCCAGAGATCCGCAGACATAACAGTAGAAGGCGTCTGCGATCTGGCTCCACTCAAGCACTCCTCGTGCCGCGCACACGCCACAAGCACCTCAAGGAAGTTCAACCTGAAAAGGGTACCGACCAATCACAGGACACCAATCGACCAAGTGAAATCTGAATAATCATAATCATTAGCATAAGTGACTTTTGTAGCACTACACTACTACACTTGCCAACGTGGTCGGTTTAAGCAGATAAGCAGGTGGAAAAAATTAGTTATATAAAAAATATATCAAAACTAGATGTTAACCCGTTAAAAAATAACGACTCCAGTTGGGTCTAAGGCCCTCTTGAGTTTGCGACACCTTTTCAGCCTACGATCTTTTGTCCCGAATCCCTTTGTCCCAAATCCAACCCCCGTGCAGGCAATCAGGGGGCGTAGATCGGAGGTGGGAAGGGGGTTTTGGAAGAAGGGAAGAAATTTGTATGGGTTTTTGAGTTGGGATTGTGGAGTTAGGGAGCTTGGGGCGGGGGCTTGGGGCTGGAGGGTTGGGGAGGGTTTGTGAAGGGGTAAGAGTCGGGGTTTTGGGAGAAGGGCAGGGGTTGAAGGCGTTCGGTATCGGGTGGTTGTGCGGGTTCAGTGGTGGATTACAGTATAACTCCGGTGGAGGAGGGGATGGGGCGTGGGTATGGTTTGGGGGCCGATGAATATATTTGGTTGCTATAGCAACGACGACGTCGTCGTTCAGAAATCTGCCATGTATCGTGACAAACAAACAAACAAACATACCTTTCCCGTTATGTTTGGCGGAAAAAATAGCTAGTTGTTTAATAAGCTCTCTAATGAATAAAATTGAGTTGATTGCATTATATTCTCACTCGCCAGGAGCGAAAGAAGACGCAAATGGCAAAGACGCTAAAGAAGAATGTGGAAACATAATTTCGTATATCAATCAATCAATCAATCAATCAATCAATCAATCAATCAATCAATCAATC
>CM030856.1:825805-835805 GCA_018105865.1 Metaphire vulgaris
TGCTGTTAGAGCGCTCTTTCAGATGGCCAGATTCATTGGCAGCCTGTTCGCTGGATTGTCGTTCCTGGTGTTGCTCCTCTTTGATCTTCGTGACGGTGAGGGTCATCCACTGTGTTTGGATTTCAAGCCGCCTTTCACGCCACACGGAGGTCTCCGCTTCTGCAGCGACTACTCGGCACTTGGCTGCTGCAGTCGAGACGACGACCGCCGCATCAGCGACCGATACAACCGCTCCCTCCTGAGCATCGTAACGAACGCCACCTGTGCGGCCCATCTGAAGACGCTGCTGTGTCTCGAATGTTCGCCGCTGGCCGCTCACCTGTACGACGCCGAAACGTCCGTCAGGAAACCGTTCCCTGGGCTGTGTGGCAACTTCTGTGCCGACATCCATCGGTCGTGTGCCAGCATTGTCCCGTTGATAACGAATTCTACCGAAGTCCTTGGAGCGCTCGGGAAAGGCGAATCCAGCTTCTGTAGCGCCATCAAAACCTCGGACATGAGCTACTGCTATCCAGACGTTCTGAACAGCCGTGAGTTCAATCCTAACCAGACGCTCAGCCAATCGACCACTGAGGGCTGTCTATGTCTTCGAAAGTTTGCAGGCAACCTCCGCAATCCTCTTCTTCTGTTATCGGCAGACGATGGACGTGGAAGGATTTTTGTAGGGGAGCAACTGGGTCTGGTTCATATCTATGACAAAAACGGAACCAGACGCAACGAATTATTTCTCAACATAAGCGATGTCGTCCTAACACCGGACAGTCCAGCAGACGAAAGAGGATTCCTCGGAATGGCTTTCCATCCGAAGTTTCGGTCAAATCAGAAGTGTTATGTCTACTATTCAATCGGACCCAGCAAAGGACCGTTTAGAAACAGGGTCAGCGAGTTCACGACCTCTGCGACCGACAGAGACACGATCAACAGAACGTCTGAGAGAGTGCTATTGGAACTGGACAAACCCTTCGATAACCACAACGGAGGACAAGTAATTTGCAGTCATCTTAAATAGTGTCTTAGCGGAGGAACTGTAAGTTGCAATTTAATATCATTATTTTCAGTAATAGTAGTCGTATTAGCAATGATTATGGTTATAGTGATTGCAGTTGTAGTAGTTGTAGGCCTAGTAGTTATAGTCGTAATAATAATAATAGTCGTAGTAGTAGTGGCAGCGGTAGCAGCAGTAACAGCAGTAGCAGCAGCAGCAGTAGAAGCTTTAGTAGCTGTAATAGCTGTAGTCGCAGCAGTAGTCGCAACAGTAGCAGCTGTAACAGCTGTAGCAGTAGTTACTGTAGTAGTTGTAGCAGCAGTAATTGAAGTAGTAGTAGTAGTAGTAGTAGTAGTAGTAGTAGTAGTAGTAGTAGTAGTGGTGGTAGTAGTAGAATGTTGTGGAAGCAGTTAACAGGATCTTAGTCACAGGGCAATGAACAGGAAAGAATGGCAGAAAACTGTGGAGATGGCATTATACACCAACGGGCGATGAGCCCACGGTTAATGGTTGTAGTAGTAGTTGTAGAAGTAATAGTAGTACTAGTAGTATTAATAGTAGTAGTTGCTGTTGTTGTGGCTGTGGTTGTTTTGTTGTTGTAGAAGTAGCAGTAGTGGCTATTGTTGCTGTTGTTCTGCTCTGTCTGCTCTAATATTATAATCAGTAACTTCTATATAGGCACTTCGTACTGCATAAAAGTAACAGTAAAGAATCTGTGATTGGGTTTTCCATGAGCCATTCCGCTGAAATAGCAGTGCATTGTTTACATTTGATGTTGCAAAAAGAAATTCTTCCTATAATTATTTCCAAATACAAGGCGCGAGAGCACAGAAGAATTGAGGCTCGCACGTAAGTCAGGAACATCAGTAAAGTATAACTCCTACAGATAAGTAGAGATGCGTTTGAACGTGACGTAGAGCAGATAGGGATCGCCACATTAAACTGCTAGCCGTACCCAACGTTTCGTTACCTTATTATTATTATTATTATTATTATTATTATTATTATTATTATTATTATTATTATTATTATTACTTGTAATGTATTGGAACATCTTCTTGCGGAAGACCGCCTTCTGAATGGCTCACTGGCCGATTTCAACACGGCAGCGAACTCTTTGTCCCATCCGAGCGGACTTTCCTCAAGACCAACATCTTCCGTTCCATGTCGATTTGTCAGCGTTGTTGACTTTGACTTTGACTTTGACTTTAATGATGATGAGTAGTAGTAGTAGTTGCAGTAGTAGTTGTAGAAGTAATAGTAGTACTAGTAGTATTAATAGTAGTAGTTGCTGTTGTTGTGGCTGTGGTTGTTTTGTGGTTGCTTCTGAATGGCTCACTGCTCGATTTCAACACGGCAGCGAACTCTTTTGTCCCATCCGAGCGGACTTTCCCTCAAGACCAACATCTTCCGTTCCATGTCGATTTGTTGATTTGTTATAGTTTCCTATGGCTTCCACGGTTCCATAGTTTCCACGGCTAGCAGTTTAATGTATGATCCCTATCTTCTCTATCTATCTATCTATCTATCTATCTATCTATCTATCTATCTATCTATCTATCTATCTATCTATCTATCTATCGTTCTCTATCCCTATCTTCTCTACGTCACGTTCAAACGCATCTCTACTTATTTGTAGGAGTTATACTTTACTGATGTTCCTGACTTACGTGCGAGCCTCAATTCTTCTGTGCTCTCGCGCCTTGTATTTGGAAATAATTATACGAAGAATTTCTTTTTGCAACATCATATGTAAACGATGCACTGCTATTTCAGCGGAATGGCTCATGGATACAGTCGATTTGTCTTTGACTTTGGCCTTCGCCATACTACGGCGTTGTAGAAGTTGTCCAGAACCATAACCATAACCATTATTATTATTATTATTATTATTATTATTATTATTATTATTATTATTATTACAATTTATATAGCGCTGTAACATAGTAAAAGTACCAAAATCAAAAACGCTTTGACGATGCTGGCATCTCAATGAGGGTCTGAAGGTAGCGATGTTAAAAATCCACTCGGATGACAGAATTAAGAAAGAACTCGTTGCCGTGATGAAGTCCGGTGCTGAGTCCTTAAGAAGCGGTCATTCACAGGAAGACTGCAGCCACATTGACACGACAACGAGGAACGGAAGATGATGTTAAGGGTCCGCGAGTTGGTAGCAGGAGTTCTCCGCACGGTGAGCTCCGGCGGTGAATTCGGAAGAAGCGGTCTTCCGCGAGAGAATAGTTCGTCTCCGAAATCGGCAAATCCGACGAAGTTGGAGGTTCCAGCGAAGTCCGGGACGACAGTCAATCACGGTCCCGTTGAATTTACACGCGGCGGCCATTTTAATGCCGGACATTGGAGAATCGTCAACGGCGACAGCGACCGACTTAAAACATTCCAAAACGACTTGGAAAAGTTGAGGACGGCAGGAGACTCATCGGAAAACCAACGAGGAACGCAGTCCTCGCGATTGGCGTAAAATCCAAGCGCAGAAAGTCGGTAAATGCCGAGAACGCGGCGACGAAAACCGTGGCACGTACAAACACGTGCTGGCAGCCACACAGTCGCCAAAACCGGAAATATCGAGAAATATTATTATTGTTGTTGTCATTATTATTATTATTATTATTATTATTATTATTATTATTATTATTATTTACTACTATTGTGCTTCGCCGTAACAAATAGTCGACCGAGAGATTGAAAAACCAACGTTTAAATTGGAAGGAATGATTCATTTTGTTTTTCTCTATTTCTGCAGATGATGTTTGGAGTTGACGGCTATCTTTACATAACTACCGGAGACGGAGGTTCTGCAGGCGATCCACTCAACAACGCACAAAATCTGTAAACAGCATAAACCTTCATTAGCAAAACTAAACCTGGCATACTCTTAAATGCATCAATTATTACTTTAGCGTTTCTGCTAAACAGAACTTAAAAGACCAGTTTCATTGACCTTTCCATAGGAAAAGAAATACAATTTTTAGCAGGACAAGTTGTCAGTCTGTCAATTAAAATCAAGGATAGCCTACAATTCCAAAGGAAAACTACATTAGAATACTTTGAAAACGAGTCCTTTTTGAAGGGTTGATTCAAGTGGGTGAGCATTGACCAGAAAGACTCTGTCGCCCTTGGAGGAATATTACCCAGGAGGACGCCTTAGCCTGTAGGGTGAAGCCAGCCGTGGACGCCATATTTGTTGACTCTAAACATTGCGTTTGCGATAGGTGACAGCCAAGGGTGAATCGAATAGACTTCATATAATTTACAATTGAATAATTTAAAAAAGAATAATTGAAAGTTAGATAGTTGATATACAAAAGGCTATTAAGAGGACGGCCGAAGCGGATGTTTTGAGTGAATCAATATGGCGGATAGGCTCAACCGACACACGCTCATAGCTGGCTTCAGTCGTTAAGCAAGCCCGCATAGGCTCAGGCGCCCTCCTGGTATTATTCTTGTTCCTCCAAGATGTCGCCTAAGAAAGCGGAAATCATTGATTATTTAAATCAATAACTCCAGTATTCTTGTGTTGTTGGTGTTTCTGCTGTCAATGCTGTTGCTGATTGTTGCATGTCGCTGTCGAAGTTGCATAATGAGAGATGCAAAGTATAAAGTCTTGCACATGTGCTGTTGCACTCGTTGGAACAGGAGCAGTCTGTTGGGTAAGGTGCTGAGGGTCGACGTGGACGGCAGAAGCAGTGGATTGGCCTACGGCATCCCTCCGTCGAATCCGTTTCTCTCTCGTCCGAAGACGCGGTCGGAGATATTTGCCTACGGTTGTCGCAACATGTGGCGATGCAGCGTCGATCCGGGAGATCAGAAAACGGGTAAAACAGACGACGAATGAATATCCTATTAGAATTACACATCTTATGTGACTACAACTTCTCTTGGTAGCTTAACTTGGGAACACCTTACATAGTTGACGTATAACACTGGTCTACGTCAATTTTGCTGACTTGAAGACAACATGTGAACTTTATGCAGTTTGGTCTGCTGAATCCAAAAATCACACCCGTTTCCTCCAGTCACGTCCAGTTTTTCCGCAAAACGCTATTTACTGCTTTACTGTTTACAGTAATAACGTGGCATTATAATGCTTTATTCAAAGTTTATTGGAAACGAAGTTACTTTGTTACTCGTAGGCGCTTTCTTTAAAATTTAAACGGTTCGTCGCATAGCAACATCTTGTCGGTAATATTACTTTCACTTAGCAGTTAATTTAATATTTTAACCAACCATAGAGAGATCGAATTTAAAAAAAACACTGGACCACATTCCCTCTCTCTTTCAGTCAATCAGTCGTCTCCGACTTTGTGCGACATTGTAGAATTTGATATGCCATCCTTTTCTGTTCTCGACCGCATTCCTTAGTTCCTCGATGTTCATGTTCATCGCTTCCATAATGTTATCCATCCATCCTTTCTTCTGTCTGCCTCTTTTCTTTTCCTTTCAGCAGCTGCTATCATCAATAATTTTACCAGCGAATTGTGTCTCCCTTCAAATGAGCATGCACAAGAGCAATTTATATAACATCAGTAGATATATGAGTACAATTTCCTTCACAGAAGAAGATCAAACCAAGGTTCTCTGCTCATCAAAACCAGAATTGCCGATCGATTGAATCTTTTTCTACATTTCCTCTTGAAAATTCTGCTTACTTTCTGAAGGACGCCATTCAATAGTCATTCTCTGCACGATAGGTCACGGCAGAGGCCGGATCTTTTGCGGTGATGTTGGTCAAAGCAAGTGGGAGGAAGTGGACATCATCAAAAGCGGCGGAAACTACGGATGGAACACACGAGAAGGCAACGAGTGCTTCAACTCCAAATGTGACAAAATCGGTAAGCAAGTTCGAAACAGTAGTCACTGACTTTTAAGGTTTGGTGAAATTGGAAATGATACGATCATCTTTCCACTTAGCAACAAAACACAGTGGGTCATTTGTTTGATGAACAGGTCTTACGATGCCCTGTGTTATCGCTAGGTGGCGCCACTGCACTTTAGCCTCTGAAAGAAAAACTTGAATGGTGTCGTTTGTGATCTGATGCTCCAGAAGTAGACCAAATAAGCATTTTGACCCAGGTGTTGTAAGCAAATTCGCAATGAAACAGATGGTACCAGGTTTATTGGGCCTTTCTGTATATCATGACATTTTAAGAATGTTGAAGTAAGTAAGTAAAATCTCGTAAACTTCTACAGCGCCCCGGAAAGCAGCACAGCAGAAGCTACTTATTCTTATGCGCTTAATCTTTCTTGAAATAGCTATAGGCAGGGTGGTTCAAGGTGGTTTGTCAGCCGGGTTGAAGAATAATACGAATGAAATTATTATTATTATTATTATTATTATTATTATTATTATTATTATTATTATTATTATTATAGACAATTTATATAGCGCCGTACGCATGGCATCTGCCAAAGTCAAAGGCGCTGTACATATTAACATAATAATGGTAATAATGGATTCTTTCATTTGTTAGGACCAGAGCAATTTCCGATATTCGCATACAACCACAGCGTAGGATTCTGTATCATTGGCGGATACGTCTACAGAGGCTGTCAAAGTCCAAACCTTCAAGGACTTTACATCTTCGGAGACTATGCCAACGGGTCGGTTAGCGTCTAACGCTTCCAACAGATCACTGTTACTCTAACACGGTTGGCATGACGTTTGCCTGCACAGGTGTTTAATGTGAGGCGTAGAAACGCTTATGCATCAACTTAAAGTTAAACATTTTCAGAAGTCATGTCTAAATGTCCTCGATGCTTGGCCTACTTGGCTTTTTTTGCGACCGGTAGTCTTTCGAAAATTTCCAGTTATCATTTTTTAGAATTTCGTCGCCAGATCTTTTGCCCAGAAGTGCTATAATAATAGGCAATAATAATAATAATAATAATAATAATAATAATAATAATAATAATAACAATTATTATTATTATTATTATTATTATTATTATTATTATTATTATTATTATTATTAATTGTTGTCTTTGTTGATTAATTGTTGATTAATAATAATAATTATTATTATTATTATAATTATAAGTATTATTATAATGATGTTCATTGTGGTTCAGTAGGGTCTGCTCTGTGTGAGCACCACTGTAACCACTATCTATTGAAAGTTATTAATTACATTCGAATGAAAATCGTTTCAGAAAACTGTTTCGTCTGAAGGAAATGACCGGGGGCGTGTGGAAAGATAAAGAAATGTTTATGTGCGACAAAGATGTATGTTTTCGTGACCTGACGTCGGAATATGAGAAAGGCATCTTGTCATTCGGAAAAAGATGACGATGGTGAGATTGGTTTAAAATACGTTTAATTTTGAAGTCTCTTAATCTATAGTTTATTTCATACATAGACACAGTGTACATAATATTGATATGGCCTACAGTGTAGTTACAGCAGACATACTGTCTTTCTCAACATGTTATAACAAAATGAATAGAAGCAAACAAAGTTGCCAGTGAACATTTTGAAAAAAAACCAGATCGTGCCTTTAAAAAAACCCAGAAAAAACCAGGTTCGCAAAAAGTTCGAAAAAGATGATAAAATCCATAAAAATTGCGACAAACCAGAAAATTTTGGGGAAAATTTCGTAGTACAAAGTCTCCAGAAAGTCTTGACGAACAAAAAAGGTCGTCTCGTCGTTTTCAAGCAAGGTAAAGAGGTAAACCTTTAAACTTGTAAACTTTCCTCAAGCAAAAAAAGTTTTTAACATGCTGAAAAACTGAAGACTCCTAATTTTCTCACTTTCACTGCATAAATCAGGCAATTTTTAAATTTTCGCAGATTTAAAAAACAGATTCCGCCAAAAAATACCAAATAACCAGACGAGGCCCCAAATAACCAGATTGGGTAGGAAAAACCCACACTGGCAACCTTGGAAAGCAAAATTAGTCGAAAGAAATCTGTGGCTCTTTTGCGGTATGCACGGAAAAGGACGTGGCGTGCCGCGTTGTTGAGAAGCGAGTGGAGTCACGACCTACTTTATATAAATAGTAGGTCTTGGTGGAGTTCAGCAAACAGGTATTTCGAGAATCCAAAGACCAGAGAGCAACGAACAAAGCCTGTCACTCAGATGTTAGCGGATTGCAAGATCGGGACTAATGACTGAAGCGTGACATGAATGAAGGAGAACGTCGAAGCGACACAGACAATACGCACGGAGATGTCGATGCTTCCAAACAATGAGACATTCCGTTCCTAGACATGAGGCCAGACCGGACGCTCCTGAGTGGAGATATTATCAGTTAGGACAATCAGAGATAAGGAGGACATAGAGGTGGCGACAGGCAATCATGGCAGTAATCGTGGTAGGTCTATTGATAAATTAATAGCGTGGTCTAGGAGGCTAAGTTGGCTGGCGTGAAAACCACTGTAACTAAGTAGAAGCTAAAATGCAGCATATTTCCGGATCTTTAGAATTGATCAGATTTGGTTAGCGCTTGATTAAATGTCAAATTTGTAAGTGTGATCAGTTCACAGAATACCATTGAATCAGTTGAAGTAACGCAATAAGTCAGTAATCGGAACCAAGAAGTTAACCTCTTCGTCTTTAATTAATATTTATGCGGAGTTTTGAAACTGTCGTTCATACAGTGCAGTATATGAAACAAATAGAAGAGTTTTATCGCTGTAGGGTTAGAAGAGTTTAATCGCTGTAGGGCAGTGAATGAAACATGGAAATTGTTTTCGTTTGCCAACGAATTTCGACACTTAAAAGCATAGTTAAATTAGGAGAATGAATACATAAAATCATAATGAACAACGGTTTAATATTTATATTATTTGATTATTTATTCACTCAGTTGTTAGTTTTATCACAGTAACACCATTGTTCTCTCTCTCTCTCTCTCTCTCTCTCTCTCCTCTATCACTCTCTCTTTGTCGGCTTGCATGTAGGGCTGTAGGCTATTAGGAATTCGATTATTGCCTTTATTGTGGTCTATTTTCTTTTGTGGAACGCGGGTATTCCTGTTAGAGATTATTACTAAATCAGAGAATCCTTGTGCTTGTATTTCCGTTTCCCTGGTTCTATCATTCGGTTGATGATCGCGGCATTTGTAGGAGAAATTTACATTCTTACGACCAGTTTCCCGAGCACTCAAAGCGCCAGCAAGCATCTACCAACTGGTGGATCCAAAAAGGCAACTAACTACTTGACTATTTCGTGCTAGTAAAATACATCAATGTAGGCTAATGTAATTATGTCATGAAATAAGGGACTATATGGCGCCCCGTGTATTTCTACTCGGAGGCGCCCCAGTTTTCGAGGCGCTTGATAAGGAACATGTGAATATGCAAGTATGTTGCCCTGTGCTTAGATATACACTGTAGGCCTATCCGAGTTCTATCGGTGGATCCACAGCCTGAATCTATCAATGTGGACATGTCATCTCAAACGGTTCGCAATTTAAGGATTTTATGTTTGATATTTTATAAGACGAAAACTTTGACGTTTAAGTGCGGTGATTATCTTCGATTTCAGACGCGGTGATCCAAGCAAATGTGACAGAAATTAGGCGTAAGTATCAACAACCGCAAGAACCGATGCTGAGTCTACATAACAACCTACACTGTCTACAACAAAGACAAGAAGAACAGCTACTCCCGAATCACTATAATAGCAACTAATAACAGCACTAACAGTAACCACTGCAAAGACTTTTGAGGAATAGACGTTTAACCGCATTCGCTGCTGCGCCGCAATGAAACTACTTTCTAAGTTGACTAATATTTTGGAGATTTCAAAAACTAACCTGCGTTTTTGAAAGATTTTATTTTATAGATTAGCTAATGCCGGCGAGATTTGTACACGAAAACTTTGTAATCAATAATAGATAAATTGCTTTTTGACTGACCTCGTAGACGACAAGATTGATTGATTGATTGATTGATTCATTCATTCATTCATTCATTGACTGACTGACTGACTGATTGATTGACATTGACTTTATTTTCAACTCAAAAACATTTTTCATGCTTAGCAATAGCTATAC
>CM030856.1:840805-906629 GCA_018105865.1 Metaphire vulgaris
TTCGTCAAACGCTTCGCGTGGTCGTTCGCTTCGCGTGGCCGTTCGCTTCGCGTCGCATTTCGCTTCGCGAAGCCTAAGATTCCAGAACGACCAATCAGAACGCTTGAAGGTAACAGACATACAGAGCAAGGATCTTAATATTATACTTTAAAAATGCTCGCTTCGCTCGCACTCGCTTCTCTCTTCGCTCGCAGTGCAGGCTCGCTTCGTTCGAGGCAACGAATATTCCAACAAACAAATTAAACATCAACTGCTTACACAAATCGGGCTTAAATGTGCTGTATAAAATTAGCCTTAAGCGAAGCGTAACCGCGTCTTTCTAACGTTTATAACCGCTGAGATATAGGTGCTATACGAAGCTCCTATTCACCATTCGGCGCTGCACAAACATGCATTTAATTTAACTAATAATCGATGAATAATTAATTCCTTTGCAAGAAACCCGGGGATAAAAATTTCAGGAATCGATAGAAACGTAAGGAATTATAAAAAGGGACCTTTAAAGTTTAAAGTCCTAAACGGAACATTTGAAACTCATAATGCTAATCTATAGGGCATGACGTTGCACATTTGCGTCAAATTGCGGTAGATTTCCGTAGCTATGCAAAAATCTCATAATGCTAATCTATAGGGCATGACGTTGCACATTTGCATAAAATTGCGGTAAATTTCCGTATCTATGCAAAAATCTCATAATGCTAATCTATAGGGCATGACGTTGCACATTTGCGTCAAATTGCGGTAGATTTCGGGAGTGGAAGAGGGTATATTCGGAAGGCACACAGCCAAGCTCAACCAAAGGGATGGTTGGTTGGGAGATAGATGAGGAGAGGGGTGGAAGAGGGATGGGGAGAGGGGTGGAGGAAGAGGGTTGGGAGAGGGTTGGGATGGAAGGGGGTTGGGAAGAGGGGTGGAAGAAGGGGGTTGGGAGAGGGTTTGGGGAGGTTGGGAGGGGAGGAAGGGGTTGGAAGAGGAGGGGATGGAAAGAGTGTGGGGAGGAAGAGGGTGGAGAGGGGAGGGGTTTGTTTGAGAGAGGGATGGGGAGAGGGAAAGGGAACGGGGGTTTGAGCTGCAATTAAGACGCTTCGAACGCTCCGTTGATTATATTATACAGTTTTGATTAATAGACAATGGTTGTCAATGGCAACAGCGTCGTGCACAGCCAGGACAGAGGTTACGCATTCGACTTTGCAACGTCGATTGGTGACCAATCAGAACGCTCGAAGGTAACAGACAAACTGGACAAACAGAGCAAGAATCTTAATATTATACTAGAAAGATGCTCGCTTCGCTCGCGCTCGCTTCGCTCGCAGTGCAGGATAATACTAATCCAATACCTATACCTAGTACCCAATCATTGAATTCATGCTGAACAACATTTCAATGATCGCCACCTAGCCAAGCTCTGCGCCACGTAATAATTAGGCCTATGTACGTTAAAATCACGCAACTGTGGCCATTTGTGACGCTGTACACGTATTTTTTGTGTACGTTAAAATGTACGTTAAATTGCGCAACTACCTCAGGCTGCGAACAATTGTTACCACTAGCAACGTCGTCGCACGCCCAGCCCTCTGACGCTGCAATGACTCGACTAAACCGTGTTAAACTACGAACAATTGTTACCAATAGCAACGTCGTCTTCGAACATCGTCCACCAACGCATCGCGACGTAAGGACTAAACGGTCTAAACCGTCTACCAATAGTCAACCAATCAGAAAGCTTGAAGGTAACAGACATACAGAATAACGATTTTAATATTATATATATATATATATATATATATATATATATATATATGGATGCGAAACATGGACCATCGCCAAAGATTTGGAAAGAAAAATACTAGCCTTTGGAAGAAAATGTTATAGAAAAATACCAAGAATCGGATGGGTCGAAAAAAATCACAAATGAAGAACTATACAGGAGAATTCAGCCCAAACAAACCATGCTGGAAAGAGTAAAACAAAGGAAACTCCAACTTTTCGAACACATATGCAGAATGAAAGAGGACAGAAAGATGAAAGCTCTAATGTTTGGAATAATGGAGGGTGCCAATAAGAGAGGGAGACCACACAAGGAATGGTGTGATGATATTGAAGAATGGTGTGGAAGCAGTTTACAGGATCTTAGTCACAGAGCAACGGACAGAAAAGAATGGCAGAAAACTGTGGAGATGGCTTTATACACCAACTGGCGATGAGTCCACGGTTAATGATGATGATGATGATGACGTATGTATGAGGTAACCATGAAAGTAGACTGTGAAGGTGTAAAAATCGAACCAGACCACATCAATTTGTAAAAAGAAATTTAAATATCTTCAGAGGTCCGATTAAAATTTAACGCATAAACGGCAGAAACTCAGCAAATTAGCGACGACTTCAGAAGAGTAGTCATGAGAGAATCCGTACGGCCGTTTAGTTGAGAAACATTCTCCCATTTACTCATCAAATCGAGTTAAATTCGAGACAGGAAGAACACAATTCCGAATCCGAATGTCTCTTTCACGGCGGGGTCAAAGGCCAAGGGTTTGGAATAAGAGGAATAGAACGAATCTCCGGCGATGGGGTTCCTATTTCGTCTGAGGAGTCTGGAGCTCTCCTAAATGAAATCAATCGTTTACAAACGTTTGCTGGTAGAACAACTGACTGCGGGCTGCCTTTCTCTCAGCAGCAGCAGCAGCAGCAGCAGCAGCAGAACAGAACCCAAGTGGAACCCATAATGGATGGATGGATCCAATGTTTGCTTTGGGGCGACGGTTGGTCTGCGTTCGTGAAAACGAGCGCTACATAAACAGGGCGACAATATTAGAAGAGTCGCTATAGAGATGGACTCGAAGAGTGGGAAAGGTGGAACGAAAACAGGAACAGTAAAATCCATCGGCAAAAGACATATTTGTTCACAGGTTTGTTTATTATTTTAAACAATAATTATATTATCTATCTATCTATCTATCTATCTATCTATCTATCTATCATCTATCTATCTATCTATCTATCTATCTATCTATCTATCTATCTATCTATCTATCTATCTATCTATCTATCTATCTATCTATCTATCTATCTATCTATCTATCTATCTATCATCTATCCTATCCATCTATCTATCTATCTATCTATCTATCTATCCTATCATCTATCTATCTATCTATCTATCTATCTATCTATCTATCTATCTATCTATCTATCTATCTATCTATCTATCTATCTATCTATCTATCTATCTATCTATCTATCTATCTATCTATCTATCTATCTATCTATCTATCATCTATCCTATCTATCTATCTATCTGTCTGTCTGTCTGTCTGTCTGTCTGTGTCTGTCTGTCTGTCTGTCTGTCTGTCTGTCTGTCTGTCTGTCTGTCTGTCTGTCTGTCTGTCTGTCTGTCTGTCTGTCTGTCTGTCAGTCTGTCTGTCTGTCTGTCTGTCTGTCTGTCTGTCTGTCTGTCTGTCTGTCTGTCTGTCTGTCTGTCTGTCTGTCTGTCTGTCTGTCTGTCTGTCTGTCTGTCTGTCTGTCTGTCTGTCTGTCTGTCTGTCTGTCTGTCTGTCTGTCTGTCTGTCTGTGTCTGTCTGTCTGTCTGTCTGTCTGTCTGTCTATCTATCTATCTATCTATCTATCTATCTATCTATCTATCTATCTATCTATCTATCTATCTATCTATCTATCTATCTATCTATCTATCTATCTATCTATCTATCTATCTATCTATCTATCTATCTATCTATCTATCTATCTATCTATCTATCTATCTATCTATCTATCTATCTATCTATCTATCTATCTATCTATCTATCTATCTATCTATCTATCTATCTATCTATCTATCTATCTATCTATCTATCTATCTATCTATCTATCTATCTATCTATCTATCTATCTATCTATCTATCTATCTATCTATCTATCTATCTATCTATCTATCTATCTATCTATCTATCTATCTATCTATCTATCTATCTATCTATCTATCTATCCTATCATCTATCTATCTATCCTATCATCTATCTATCTATCTCTCGATTCGCAGGAGAAGAAGGTAAACGGATTACCTGAGACAGATGCGTTGTTTGCATTGTGGCAGCTTCGGCCATTGTGCTAGAGACAGATCCGGTCGATTAGTTTACGGATTAATATCCTATTGAACGGAATCATCCAAACGCCACAGTTGACCTCTTGACCTGCGTTTGTGTGTCGCTGTCGCTTCACGACCGTCCTAAGTCGATTTACTCGATCGGAGTCAATAAGTAAGATTCAGCGCAGAAATCCAATTCTATCGTTGTCACGAAAGCAGGAATTTCTTACCTGAATGTTAAGAAGGTCTGTGACGTATCATTTCATAAATGAAATTATCTTTTCACGTCCGGATATTGATACACCCAACGGGTTCTGTCGATAGACGGCGTCACGATATCACGTATACCAAAGTTTTTCATAGGGAAAGTTCGGCGATTCATTGGCTCAATGATATCGGAAACCGGAAGTTCGAAAAACGTCATGAAAATGGCCGCTCTCGGCAGTCTCGGGATTTACAAAGCGACGAAGCTATTTCAAATTACTAATTTGTTCGATTAATTATCGATTCTTCGTATTATAACGAAGGGCGGATGCAGTGCACCGAACTGCAACGGTCGTAGCGAATACGGACTGCGACTTTTTGCTTTCCCGACCGATCGAGAGCGAAGGAAACGATGGGTTATCAACTGCCGACGGGACAGATGGACACCGACATCGGCGTCTCAATTATCCTAAAGACATTTCGAGGAAAGTCAGTTTGAGGCAAACCGGCAGGATGGATGGCGAAAATAATTATTGCGACCTGATGCTGTGCCAAGTGGCGGCTCCACCGGGGGGGCAGGGGGCCCGTGCCCCCTTTTGAAAGCCCCCCCCCGGTGCCCCCCCAGTTGGGACCCTATACTTAATGCTACATACATTAAACAACAAATGGTTGTCCCCCATGATTAGAAGTTGTCCCCCCAACGCCCCCACTTGCCAAATCCTAGAGCCGCCACTGGCTGTGCCAACTGTTTTCGACGTCCCAAAGCCACCTCGGTTGTTGCTGTCATCACGCCGTCTCTTGAAGCGATGACATACATCGGTCGAGGAAGAAATTCCCAGGAAAGCCGTTGTCCTCGATCACAGTTACGGAGCACATGAGATCGTCACTGCGAAGTCAGGTGGGATATTATTTCATATCTGTTCAAATAAGTTATGATGTCTTTCACGTGTCTCCATCAATTCTGATATGCTATGTATATGATTGCATTTGAGAGTCCTATTTCTTTGACCTTACTAACTTACTTATCCACCATAGGCGATGATCTGCCACAAAACTTGGAGGTGTCCACTTTTTAACGGTGGTTGCTGCCTCTAAATTTTTAGAAGTCAGTAGTTTTAGTGCATTTTGGACATAAATCAAACCATGTCTTACAATTGACCAGTCTGACCAGATATTTTAAGATGTGGGCCATCCCTCGATCTACTTACTAACCATCTCGTAAAATATTCACCAGGACTTTCATTTTGTTGACGTCCCTTGTTCTCATAGAGTAATTGCCTCTAAGCTTAGCATGTAGTATGAAATGGCTGGAAGGTGACATATTTCGAACACTGTGGATTGAAATTGAGAAGGTCAATATTGATTGTACTTGCATGATTTGATGCAATGAAGATGGGGACAAATGAGAATATGTAACTTGTTTGCAAATTTGTTCAATTCCCTTAAATTTTTACATTTCTATACGCCCACTGTTCAGTGATCGCTCCATTGGCTTCAAGCACATAGCGATATGTCATCTGGTTGTTCAGCCTGATATACTTGATTTGAATTGGATCTATTGTGATTAGAATTTGAAGCACCATCGGCTAATGTTTCTATGAGAAGTGACATTACTGTCATTACATTTTTCTTTTGAACTGTCACTTTCATTACAAGACTGCCAGGAAAAACACCATCATATGATGCCCTCTGCCTAGTATGTTGGTATGATTTTTATTTGAGTGGTTGTTCTTTGTGAGAAAAGTGCTCCAATGTTATGCCTCTGTAAGTACAGGTGGCAATAGTTAGTTGGAAATTTGGGCCAGAATTAGAAAATTTAATTAATAATTTATTTCCTTAACAGGTTTGCAGTGACTTGCTGGTGGAATCGTCTTCTAATAGAGACTCAAACAACTTGTCACACCACCTAGGTGCCGGATCAAATGTCAAAGCATCCAATTCCCTCGTTGATTTTTCACTAGCCTACTTTGAGGAGGACGTCACATTTCTTGTACATCATCAAAACCACAGTTGCTGTGCACTTTGAATATCAAATGAATGTTGGTCATTGCCAGCATGGATTTAAAATTCTGCAATAACAGTCTCAGCTAAGTTTTGTTTTAATTTGCTGTAAGTTATTAGTGAATATTCAAGAATTATATGACTAGGATATATGAAACTGTTAGCAATCTTATTTCCCTATGTACTAAGGTCATCTTACTGCTTAATAATCCTTTTCAGCTTTATTAGATATAACAAATTCTCATTCAACTGTAGTCTATGATACTGTCAGGCTGTGACAATATGATTTTTTCATTCAAATTGGCAGATTTTGTTTTTTGAAATGTGTGTTTTGACTAGGTGGATGTTTATCAGCGCTGCAGCTAGAACATATCAATTTGAATTTTGTATTGACTTGCCTTCTCTAAGGTGATCAGAAAGCATTAAAAGAAAATTTGTGTAAATGAAACTGTCTTCAGCTATTGCTTGAAATTTGTATTAGAGCTTTAGAGAGTGCTCACTGTTTAAAAATTTCATCTGATCTTCAGCCTTTGGTTCTTGTTTTAATTCCTAATTAATTAAGTTAATTACCTTTGTATCAATTATTAGTGACACAAATTGCATCTACTTATTGTTGACAGTCAATTTTGCTTTAACAGAATACAGTTAGGAATGGGATTACACAGTACTGTTTTTACCATGTAATAGTCATGAACAGAAATCACATGGACTATTCAACTATTTGCTTAATGGTCATTATATAAGCACACCTGTTAAAGTATTAATTTACAGATAATTTTCTTGTGGTATGGATTAGATATTTACTGATAAATTTGTGATTGACGAGTATGATTGCATAACATTGAAATTATGATGGACCTGCTGCATATTTGTTTTTGATGCACCTTTCATTTTAGACACCTGCACCTTATAATTTTTGATCTTGGCTTAATGAAATTGAATAAGCTTTATAATCGGTGTGCTAATATTAGTTACTCAATTCCTTGTGTGAGCAATATCATTACCACTTGAACAGTAGCATAGCGAGGGTATCTGCTGATGTTGCTGCCCTCGAGCATCTGCAAAAGTGTGCCTCCGTTCTAAAGGCCTGACGAGCAAAAATAATGTCCTCTGTGTGTTAAGGCACATGAACCTAATCCATCCTTGCTTAAATTCTCCATATCCAAGCCACAGTAAGGGGCTGTCCATTAATTATGTCAACAATTTTTGACCCCCTTGTCAACAGCTGTCAACTTTCAGTTACCCCTCTTATAATTACGTCAACAATTTTTGAATCCCCCCCCTGAAGATCAATGACAGGTTCCAATAACAAGGTCATTATTTTTTGCGGTAATGACCCATTTTCCCCTGTTTTGCTCATCGAGTGTCAAAATGTGGTGGTGATGACCTTTTTTGTCATGCTTTTTTCCATTGTAATAAGTAGTATTCCACGAAAGTTCCTAGTTTTGATTATTTGTAAAAAGTGCAATTGTTAACGTCAACTTCTCTTGACCCCCTGTCAACAACTGTCAAACTTTTTCAAACCCCTCCCTCCTTATATTGTTGACGTAATTAATGGACAGCCCCTAAAGGGATATGTTGAAAATTTTGGGGTTTTCAAATTGCTACACCACTGCGCTTGAAGCATCAACTGATAATGGACATATGTTTATAAATCCCGTTGGTATGTAATTTGTGTGGTGTCAATTATTTTTGCAAGATCGAGATTACTTGCATTATTTACTGTTCAGTTTGCAATACCTTATGGCTGACTTCATCCTAGGTGTGTGTGAAACTTAACTGAACATTGAATTGTTATTGCCAGTAATATCTAAAAATTACAGCTACAGATTGGGACATAATATGTCATATTATGCGTTGTAGGCCTGTTTTGTGGTCACATTGCAAACTGTTGCTTTGATATGAAAAACCAGTGTAAAAATGGGATTAAATATTCACTGTACATAATTTGCTTTGGTGTTTTGTCCAGAAGGCTGGATTTTGTATTTAATAAAATTTGCATTTGGAGGTTTGTTTCATTTCACTTACAGTTCATTTTGTCAATGACCGTGAATGACGTTTCAGTTTTAAGTTTAATTTGGCAGGCAGGGGCTGGCCTACTCCCCCAGCCCCGGATAGAAATTAGTGGGCTGGCTTACTCCCCCGGCTCTCGGATAGAAATTAGTGGGTGGGAATATTAGGACCCCGCTGATTCATGAAAAGTCAACTCAGCTTCCGTATCGCTATTCCTACACAGGGTTCGATTCAAATCAAGGAGCGATCACCGATTGTTGTCAAGAACATTGCTAAATGGCGCTATAGAAGTTCGATGACGAGGGTATCGACGACGATGCACACATTCAGGGTTGGCAACAAAACTGCGGTCTTCGTAAACAAGTCATGGCAACATATTTATAGTGCGCAGTCTCTGAAAATGATTCCTAGAACCGGACGAGTCTTTTCAGGCATTTCTTTTCGTATATCTTGAAACTCGGACTTTCTCTTCATTGAAAAGAAAGTCCGATTGTCATGATCTACGGTTTATTTGTGAAAAAAACTATTGCGGATTGGAATCTTATAGTAGTTCTGTTCTTTCGTCGTTTCTGAACTAGATAAGAGACTCGGTATTTGAGTTTTGCCAATTGTAATTTGCGTTTTTAAAGAAATTTTGCATGCAAAAACACGTGTAGATATTGCAGCGGAGGACTGGTAATGGCGTCCATGACGTATAAGCATAGAATGACGTTTAACCACGGAGCCAATGAGAGATCGCCGAACTTTCCCTATGAAAAACTTTGACGTATACTGTATCATTCAAGTCACACTGTACCCGATGCGATCTATCAGTGAGCGTCACCAAATCGCACCGGATGAAATAAGGTGCGGAATCTGCTTCTTCCTGAAGGAATCGACATTTTGCCATTTGATTGAACTACACTCGATATTGAAAAAGGGTCTTTAATACTCTGAGAAAAACAATAATATCAAGGAACTGCCGAAGTGCAATGTACTGCATTATGTAACAGAATACACCGTGTCCAGAAATAACTGCGCCCCTAAACATTTTGTAATAACAGGGCGTAAACCTGCATGGAGCAGCATGGAATTACACAAAATTTTACACATTAAAAGAGACACCTATATCTGGCAAAACTGAACAGTTTCGTGTGAATTTTATGTAAGATGTATAAGAAATTAAGTTCTAAATGACGTCACTCAAATATTCCAGTTGCCTTTTCGTTTACGCCAATTCGGGCAATAAAGGCGTTCAAATGAGATAATCAACAAAGTGTCCTCCTTTCGCTCGGATGCATTTACGCAGTCGATCCCGCCACTGATTTACAGCTTGTCTGTCTATTATTCTTTGATCAAAATGGCGTCCCCACTCGTCAATGAGACGCTTCTTCAGATGATCGGCGTTCTGAATCTGGCAGCCGCGGTAGACGCGCTCCTGCAAAATCCCCCAAATTTCGTAATCCACGGGATTGAAATCTGAACGATTCGGCGGCCAATGAGCTGGACCGATGAGGTCTGGTGGCCAGTGATGGGTAATTGCCCTTTTTATCTAATTAATTAGAATTAGAATTAGTTGAAATTTTACAATTACAATTAGAATTAGAATTAGCAAAATTTCATAACCAATTAATTAGAATTAGAATTAGATACCATCTAATTTAATTAGAATTAGCAATTAGAAGTGCAGTGATAAAAATTGCGATGCATTTTAATGTAATGGCGAAAATTAATTTCATCCTCCGTAATCTAGATTATATCAGAATTGCATTTTGCAAGTAAAAGTGACTCAAACAAAGTATCATCTAATCGATTTCATTTTCTCCTATCATTAAGAATAAATCCACTGCACTAAATGATCTTTCAATAGCAGCAGATGTGGCCGGTACAATATGATGCTGCAAATGTAGCTGGTATAAACAGGGAAAGTTCAATTTATGGTCCTCCTAAAAAGAAATACAATTAGTGTTCATATTGGTTGGAGTATATAAGTAACTTTGAAGCTCTTCAGTTTCTGTTGACGTCAGCAAAGTTTCTTCCATATTTCCAAATAGATCGTTGTGGGACTTAATTTGAGGTGTGACTGATTTGTCATTGTCCATAGCTGGTGTCAAAGGTGTATTGTCTATCTGCTTTGAGACTGAATTTATTTGATGTTTAATTTGTCCTTGAACAAAATATCCTTCCTCAGCACTCTCTATCCACTTGAGTTTGAATCGTGGTTCCAAAGCACTTGACACAAGGAAGTGTGCTAATTATGCAACTAATTGTTTTTTTCAATTACAAATAGCAAGCTATTCATTAGAATTAGAATTAGAATTAGCAATATTTTGGAAGTAATTGATTAGAATTAGAATTAGACAGATAGCTAATTCATTAGCTAATTAATTAGAATTAGAAATTGAATTACCCATCACTGCTGGTGGCTCAGGCTCTCAGCTGTCAGCAGTGCAACCGTATCACGAGCACGGTGGCCTGGTGCGTTGTCCTGCTGGAAGGTCATGAGGAATTGTCCGGACACAGAACGAATGGCCGGCAGGAGATGGTCTTTGAGCAGCGTGTTTCGGAAGTACTCGTCGCCATTGATCTTTATACCAGGGTGTATGAAAATCAAATGTGTGCACCTAGTGCCGAAACACCGACAGACATGGGCGCCCACAGAAATTTTTCCAGGAGGGCAAAACATAATGGTCATGGCTATGCCATAAATTTTTCAAAGAGGAGGCAAAACTCATCTTAACACAATGGTCACGGTTAATATTTTAGCAAGGTTTTCAAATTTCAATGGGAAATATTGGCATTTTATTTTCAAAGAGGGGCAAGTGCCCCTCTTGCTAATGTGCAGGCGCCCATGCCGACAGATGCCAAGAGAGATTTGGACAAAGTCGGACGTGTAGGCTACGCAGAAGACGTGGGCATCAATAACGACTTCATTTCCCGCCTCACGTAAATAAGTCGTAATGGAAACTGAAAGTTTTGACCGCTTTGGGACAAAAAGCAAAATTTCTAAAACGGCTTTGTTGATTCAAGTGAAATGTAGCATCCTTAACTGTAACAGATGTGAGTACATGCGGATAACATTTTATGTAATTCCATGCAGGCTAACGCCTGTTATTACAAAATGTTTAGAGGGCCAGTTATTTCTGGACGCAGTGTATTTTTGTACAACGGTTATTCACAGGGAAGCCGAACCGATGCGATGACAGACGACGTCTCCTGTACGTGCTTTTTCTTTGAGACAGAACCCAGTCCACAGCCCTGTCCTCGACTTAGAATAACAGAAACGTTTGCATCAGGCAGTCTGTTGAGAAGTTCATGCTCTATTAATAACTCTTTAAAAAATTTATTAGACATTAAATTTAACTAATAACTAACATTACACAAAAGCAAGAAGAAAAATATCCTATTAAGTAGACCTAGTTGTAACAAATTAGATAGGATTATAGAAAATACATTAGAAATCAATCAGTAAAAAGTAAAAATTCTAGTATACAGATTACAGACTCACCAAACCACCTAAAGGCCTACAACAGTCAATGAAATTACACATTTCCTTGAGCTATACATAAAGAAACAGATATTTAATATTAAGAAAATCGAATAGTTTTACATATATTTATTTCACATTATGTAAATAAAATGAGATTTGGAAATAAAAGATATCGAAAAGAGAATGCAGGTTCCCGCAGGCAGTTACCTATTTATTAGACCTAATATAATTCTTTGAAAATATTTGAATACAGACAGACAAAAATCATAATTAGTCTATCCAAGCCATGAAAGCAACTTAGTTAGCTATCTAGTTAACTGCTTAATATATTTTAAAAATTTATTTTAAAATTCATTTCGATTTGATATATTTATTAAGAATAAAGGAAGGGTATTCAGAGTTGTCCATGGGTCGGTTTTCTGAACCCAAACCCAATCCAACCCACCAACTTTCCAACCCAACCCAAAAGAAATTCCTGTCTGCTGACCCAAACCCAACCCAACCCATCCATACAAAAACGTGAAAGTACACTCGCAATTTAAAAAAAACACACACATTCAAGCACATAAATAGTTTGTTTTTATTTTGAGTTGTTATTGCGCTATATAAATTGTCTAGTTAATAATAATAATAATAATAATAATAATAATAATAATAATAATCAGTGGCGTATTTACCATTGGGCCATTTGGGCCATGGCCCCCCTTTGGTCCTTGGCCTAGCCCGTCCTCAGACCCTGACAAGCAAAAAAAAAGTCGTCAACTTTTTTCCAAAGTTGTAACTTGTCAGGTTGAAAGTGTTTTGCCCTCTCTGAAAAACAGTGAAATGACGTCTCTGGCTGGCCCCCTTACCAAAATTCTAAATACGCCACTGATAATAATAATAATAATAATAATAATAATAATAATAATAATAATAATAATCTCATAACACTATAATGACTACAGTATAGAGTTAACATTCTAGTGTCTTTTAAAAGTATTAGCTCTCAGATGATGCTCCACATCGCTTGCCATTTTCGCGTTCATATTTAATTCGGACCTCGAAGTACCTGAAAATATCTTTCTGCCTTGCGTATTGCCAACCTAGTTGTGGCCGGTTTTAAGCAAGTAAACAACAGCCAGCCGGCTATGTTTATCCATCCACATGATATAATCGATCTCAATTGTCATGGTCCAGTTGGTACAGACTACTGAATTCCTTGCCATTATGGAATCTAGACTAACGTACATGGCGCATTAGCGCATGCGCAGTCCATATGACATAATACAAGAATCTATGGATATTATTAGCAGACTAAAACAGACCACGTGGTTAACAGGTACAGACGAGGCTAAAATTTACAGACTCACGAAATCCAACCCAACCCAACCCATTAATTTTTCAAAAATCTGGACCCAAACCCAACCCAACCCAACCCATGGTCAACTCTGAGGGTATTCCATGTGCAGCAGCCCAAAGTATTTTATGGTAAATAATCTAGTATTAGCGTGAGCAGACGGTATAGAAAATGTCTTATAATTTCTCACACTGTGAGAATGTATTTTATTTCTGATTAAAAATAATCAGGTCTATAGAAAATCTGAGGCAATAGTCTATTAATATATTTAAACATAAAACTTGAAGTTTGTTGCTTATGTATGTTTGCAATATTAAAAAATTAATTAAAGACTCTTATAACGATCAATATTTTTGGGATTTTTACGATACTGGGCAGTATTTGTAATTAATCTAATTGCATTATTTTGGATTTTAAAATTTTATCAGTTAAACATTTTTAATTAAAGCTCCATATAATGCTATTACTAAGATTAAGACCAATGTTATCAAAATACTCACTAAAGTAATCTGCTGTAAATCAGTCATCATTTTTATCATCAATGAACTTGATTAATTTATAATTTACCTTATCTTTATTTAACAATTTATTTATTTGGATTTTATTTATTTATTTATTTGAATTTTGAATAATTCTATCAGTATAATAAGTTTTTCCAGCTATCTATATTATTACTTTAAATTTATTGCTAAATATATTAAATTTTCATTTTCTACACTATGTTCTAGAGTAGGATTCTTAAGAAATTTTTATAGAGTTTCGATTTATTTCTTAGTTATTTGAATAGTGTCAGAGTCATCCAGAGCTTTTTTAACATTTACAAGATTTTTAGTTGTACGAGCGTAGTTTGCTTGTTAACTATTTTGATTAATTTCTATTTATTTAGGTTTTTAGAACTTTCACGCTTCTTCCTCGCGAAAAGATTAATATCTAAACGGAAGCAAACTAAAGACAGAGAAAAGAGGAGGAGTGGAGGAGAGGAAGAGGAGGGAGTGGAGGAGAGGAAGAGGAGGAGTGGAGGAGGAGAGGAAGAGGAGGACTGGAAGAGAGGAAGAGGAGGAGTGGAGGAGAGGAGGAAGAGGAGGAGGAGGAGGAGAGGAGAGGAGGAGTGGAGGAGGAGGGAAGAGGAGGAGTGGAGGAGGAGAGAAGAGGAGGACTGGAAGAGAGGAAGAGGAGGAGGAGGAGGAGAGGAAGAGGAGGGAGGGAGGAGAGGAAGAGGAGGAGTGGAGGAGAGGAAGAGGAGGAGTGGAGGAGAGGAAGAGGAGGACTGGAAGAGAGGAAGAGGAGGAGTGGAGGAGAGGAAGAGGAGGACTGGAAGAGAGGAAGAGGAGGAGTGGAGGAGAGGAAGAGGAGGACTGGAAGAGAGGAAGAGGAGGGAGTGGAGGAGAGGAAGAGGAGGACTGGAAGAGAGGAAGAGGAGGAGTGGAGGAGAGGAAGAGGAGGACTGGAAGAGAGGAAGAGGAGGAGTGGAGGAGAGGAAGAGGAGGAGTGGAGGAGAGGAAGAGGAGGAGTGGAGGAGAGGAAGAGGAGGACTGGAAGAGAGAGGAAGAGGAGGAGTGGAGGAGAGGAAGAGGAGGAGTGGAGGAGAGGGAAGAGGAGGAGTGGAGGAGAGGAGGAGGAGGAGGGAGGAGAGGAGGGAAGAGGAGGAGTGGAGGAGAGGAAGAGGAGGACTGGAAGAGAGGAGAGAGGAGGAGGGAGGAGAGGAAGAGGAGGACTGGAAGAGAGGAAGAGGAGTGGAGGAGAGAGAAGAGGAGGACTGGAAGAGAGGAAGAGGAGGAGTGGAGGAGAGGAAGAGGAGGAGTGGAAGAGAGGAAGAGGAGGAGTGGAGGAGGAGGAGGAGGAGGAGGGGAGGAGAGGGAAGAGGAGGAGGAGGAGGAGGAAGAGGAGGAGTGGAGGAGAGGAAGAGGAGGGAGGAGGGAGGAGAGGAAGAGGAGGAGTGGAGGAGGAGAGGAAGAGGAGGACTGGAAGAGAGGAAGAGGAGGAGTGGAGGGAGGAGGAGAGGAGGAGGGAGGAGGAGGAAGAGGAGGAGGAGGAGGAGAGGAGAGGAGGAGTGGAGGAGAGGAAGAGAGGAGGACTGGAAGAGAGGAAGAGGAGGAGTGGAGGAGAGGAAGAGGAGGACTGGAAGAGAGGGAAGAGGAGGAGTGGAGGAGAGGAAGAGGAGGAGTGGAGGAGAGGAAGAGGAGGACTGGAAGAGAGGAAGAGGAGGAGTGGAGGAGAGGAAGAGGAGGAGTGGAGGAGAGGAAGAGGAGGACTGGAAGAGAGGAAGAGGAGGAGAGGAAGAGGAGGACTGGAAGAGAGGAAGAGGAGGAGTGGAGGAGAGGAAGAGGAGGAAGAGGCAAAGGAAGACGAGCAAGGGGTTTAGTCTGAATCAGGAACGTGTTGTTGCTGTTGTCGTCGTTGCTTTATGAGCGGTTGTCGTTGTTGTTTGAAAGATTGGTTGAAGGAGGAGAGGGTGAAGGAGGGGAGATTGGGCGCCGATATAAATGCGTCATCTCCGCCAGGTCTGTCGTCTGTTGAAAGCGTTTTAACCCTTTTCATTCTGTCCCCTTAAGCACCCAATCAGCGTCCTTCTGTTCTGTCTTCCTCGTCGACTCTGGCAGCTTCCTATTCCAGTCGATCATTCCCACTAAACACTCTGCAGTCGAGTCCCTCTCTCGATCTGTTTCTCTCTGTCTATCTGTCTGTGTATGTGTCTCTCTGTCTTTATGTCTCTCTGTCTTTGTGAGTCTCTCAGTCTTAATGTCTCTGTTTTTGTTTGTTTGTAAGTCTGCCTTTGTCTCTATCTCTGTGCTTCTGTTTCTCTCTGTCTTTCTGTCTCTGTCTGTCTCTCTCTATCTCTCTCTACATATTATTTCGGTGGAACATTGTTCTTTTTTGTCCCTTCTTGTGGCTTCCATTGGGCTCTTTAAGGGTCTTTCCTTTTAGTTCCTATGTTGATTTGTGTTTTATAAAACGACAGAACGATTAATGAAGATGGATTCAACAACGACTACGACGACGACGACGACGAAGATGATGAAGGCAAATAAAGTACAAGAAGTCATTTGTCTCCTCCGCATACGAGGTATTCGCCTACGAAATGGTTTCAAGATTTAATTCGAATTTCATTCGATTTGAAAAGAAAAACCCGACGACCATCTGTACTTCGTCGAATTTAAAGAGAGAGAGAGAGAGAGAGAGAGAGAGAGAGAGAATTTAGAGAACAGTTCTTTAACAATAGAAGCTCTTTTAGATATCTTTCGCTACACAAAACCTTTCAATGGTTTTCAAGAACATCTGGAACTATAAGAACGCGTCGAGAGAATTTGTAGGCATAATTTTGCAAGAAAAAACAAATTAACAAATTAAAAATCCTGAAGTGAAAGTAGAGGTAATGGCAGTAGTTGTAGATGAAGTGACCGCAGAGAGACTGACAGTAGTAGATTAAGTGAAAGCAGAGGTATTGGCAGTAGTAGATTAAGTGAAAGCAGAGGTATTGGCAGTAGTAGATGAAGTGAAAGCAGAGGTATTGGCAGTAGTTGTAGATGAAGTGACCGCAGAGAGACTGGTCGCAGAGTTCATATGGTCTTTTGGAAGAAGCGACAGAGACGCTTGAAAGAGATCTCAACACATTACTAACGGCATTGGCTTTTATCTCAGTTAGTGAAAATGAACGAAATTGACCTTTCATAAACATAGAAAGCATTATATTTTACTGGTTAAATCCGCCAAATACGGGACAAATCGTCGTCCGTGGCAAAGATACAGGCTCGTCTTTTACATATAGAGTAGTTGCATAAACCACACAGATTTGTATTTGAAAAAACTTTAAAGTGTATGAAAGAAGGAGTGGTAAATTTCAATCAAATAATCAAACAATAGACTCGGGAGACAGATCCTGAAGTTTGATTTTAACCGAGAATTTGCATTCGCTGTCTTTGAAGTGCTTTCTTCGTGAATAAATATGTCGGAATCTGCTTATGGTTGTCGTTGTGGAGATGCGGATCAATAGTTTCCGAAGTCTTTAGAGCAGAAAGAGAAGTCAATGACTCGTGGTCGATGACGAAAATATCGACCATAGAATTGTATTCAATCAATAATATATGTAAGAGAGAGAGAGAGAGAGAGAGAGAGAGAGAGACAGACAGACAGACAGACAGACAGACAGACCAGAGATATTTTTACACTCCCTAACAACCCCAACACCCCCAATTTGAGGTCGACACCCCCAAAATTTGGTAATGTGACAATGGTATGCATAAAAAATGCTTACTAATTAGCTCCGGACACCCCCCAATTTGAGGTCGACACCCCCTCCAAATTCACAATCCTATAAATATCATTGAGACAGACAGACAGACAAACTGACAGACAAACTGATAGAGAACCTACAGTAATTTCTAGCATGATAAACATTGAAAGTTACTAACGAACCTGACTTCGTAGAATGAATGGATTGACAATGGACTGTTCAGTGTTCATCCTCTTCAGCGGCTCACTGGAATGCATACAGGATGACGGCTTGATAAGTAAGATTAGACCGATAGATGATTAGATATTATGCAGACGAAAGGAGAAGAAACTTAGCGGCAATTGGAACAGGTCGAAAACACTGCGTATATGTTAGACGAGAAAACAGGTTCAGCTAATGAACAAGACAAGCATAACAAGGGACATTTGTATTGTTAAACTATTCAGTACTTTGGTCAAGCACCCGTCCATCCGTACCATCTATCCATCCATCCATACATACATACATACATACATACATACATCCTTCCATCCATCCATCCATCCATCCATCCATCCATCCATCCAATTGAGCAATTACAAAACGAAAACGATGAACGCAAAAACAAACAGAAACGCCTAACTAGAGAAACCTACTGGATTAAGGAACTAATGACCTATACACCATACGGAATCAATTCAATTAATGACTACAGACGCCGTTGAAAAAAGACAAGATGGAAGATTGTGCCCGTGCACAAGTTCTCAGGACTTTTTCATTCACTCATTATTCATTCGCTCATTCATTCATTACATCCATCCATCTATCAATCAATCCATCTATCTATCTATTCTATATATTTTTTATATATTCTAAATATTGGATACTGTAATACATAAGTAAGATATTCATTACTCTCAGCAAAACCCATAACCTAACACTAACCCTAGGATACTGTAATGCAAAAGGTAAGTAAGATACCCATTACTCTCATCAAAACCCATGACCTAACCCTAACCCTAGGATACTGGATTGCAAAGCGTAAGTAAGATACTCATTACTCTCGTCAAAACCCATAACCTAACACTAACCCTAGGATACTGTAATGCAAAAGGTAAGTAAGATACTCATTACTCTCATCAAAACCCATGACCTAACCCTAACCCTAGGATACTGTAATGCAAAAGGTAAGTAAGATACTCATTACTCTCATCAAAACCCATGACCTAACCCTAACCCTAGGATACTGTCATGCAAAACGTAAGTATGTTAATCATCCACTCATCCATCCATCCACCCATCCATCCATCCATCCATCGATCCATCCAAGCATCCATCCATCCGTACCATCTATCCATCCATCCATCCATCCATTCATACATACATCCATCCATCCATAGCAGAGATGTGCGGATCGCGGATAGATCCGCAGGCGGATTCAGATCCGCAAGGATTTTATGGTCGAGGTGTGATGATTACTCTGCTGTCTAGTATACATTATTTTACCGCTTATAAAATTGAAGTACAGTCCTAGGCTTTCAGAATTTTTTTTTGGGGGGGATGATAGTAAAACATCAAATTTATTATTTGCGGATTCGGATCCTCCGCGGTTCCTGACAGCGGAAACGCTCGCGGATGCGGATCCTAAGCGGATCCAAACTTGGCGGAACCGGATTCTCCGCGGATTCAAAATTTTTGGATCCGCACACCTTTGATCCACAGTGTAGCCTAGTTATCTCTTCGGTCATTAAGCCGCCAACCTCATCTCTCGCAATCACCGATAAGACAGCGATTATGGTTCCATGTAACGTGACCTCTGCACAGCGTCATTGACCAGAGAGAACCAAGCACTTATCACGGTCTACATCGTGCGCAATGTCAATGGGGAACTCTTCATACGCATTAAGCAATAAAACTCAATTTCATGGAACTATTGGTTCTCCAATTGTGCAATAAAATGGCTTTGTTAACTTTAATAATTTCGTCAATTAACACTGAAATGGATCAGTAGGACCTCCTGCATATACGACAGCGAAAACCCCTTCCAACCAACAATTTTGTTTGTTAAATTTTCGTCATGGTGAAATTCCGAAGCCATAAAGGTTCGATTTAATAAGCGAGTGTTGTACTTTGTTCCCTTTCAACTTTTCAACAGCATGCGTCAATCGTTAGGAAAGGGGCGGATAGGATAGAATAGGGAATGAATTCCCCGATGCGACCCTGCCAAGATTTTAAATTCCGAGAGACGTCTGCGATCGATGAGTCCAGAGGCGTCATTTGGGGGGCGGGGTGCTGGGGCCACGCCCCAAAAAAAATGAAAATATTAATTTCTAATGTATTAATGTGCAAAAACAGGGACGTCATTTGGAATTGGGGGGGGGGCATGTTTGTGTTATGTGTTTGATGTCGAGCAAAATCTGAAGTAACTAATCGTAAAAAGGACTGACAAGCAAAAAAAAATGGTCGTCAACTTTTTTGTAAACTCAAACTCGTCAGGTCGAAAAATCGCAAAAAATTGAAAATTTTCAAAAATTTGAAAAATTGCAAAAAACATTTTCTCGCCCCCTCAAAGAAAAGTGTGAATTGACGCCACTGGATGAGTCATCCGCTATTCGTGCTCTAGACGAGGGGTTGGTTGGTCGAGAGAGGGAATCAAGACACCGTTGTTCCACTCAGGAATCAAATTGAGTATTGTTTCTGTTTTTGAAGATTTCGCGGATATTTCGGAATCCAGGATCCTTCGGTGAAATAAACTTCAAAACAGTTTAATTGCTCTGTTTTCTTTGGCAGTTTTTTACGGATTATCGCTCCAGAATCTTCGTTTCATCTGAGTCACAGAAGCGGAAGCAGCTGAAACGACGCTTTCATCTTGAATTTAACGAAGAAGAAGCGTTTTCATAAACAGACGAAATCTCCGCATTTTCCGTCGATTGATGAAAGAATACTCTGCTGCTGCTGCTGCTGCTGATGATGATGATGATGATGATGATGGCCTTTCATCAAATTCGTCGTCTTCGGAAGAGTTTTCCGCGCCAATGACTTTCAGCATAAGAGAATTATTCTACTATTGCTTGGTCAACGACAGTTCCAGACTTAGTTTCTTCCTATGTTTACGCTTCGCTGGTTTCTCCCTCTCTTTCCTTTCCCCTTCCTTTCTCCCTGTCCCTGTCTCTTTCCCTTTCCCTCTCCTCCTCCTCCTATGGCCTTCCCTGGTCGACGAGTCTTCCACTGCTCTGCATCATATCTTTGATCGTAGAAATTCGATTAAGAATCACTTGCATCGTCAATACATCGAGGAGAGAAGGAAGGCAGTGCTGACAAAAGAAGAAAAGAAGCCACGGAGAACATAAAGAGAAAAGAAAGAGAGAACGACGGAAGAAGGGAAGAATGAATGGACGGAACGAGCATCAGATACGATCATTATGTTATCTTTATTATTAAAACTTGCTTAAAAAATTCAACGAAAAGTTGTCTTTAGATGTTTGCACCTGTATAATGGCGAACAGAAATGCAAATTATTAGAAATGCAATGCACGAGATGCAATGCACGAGAAATGCACGAGATATAACTTGCATCTGGTTCACACCAGATGCAAGTTATATCTCGTGGTTTGTTAGCAAATTTATTTTAATTTAACTTCGATGCCAAATGTCGCGCAAAGTGCAAACAGGTGTTCGTGGATCTAATCGTCTGCAAAATATGAATTCTGTGATTAATAGCATACGAACAAATTCACCTTCAATCCACTTCGTATGACTCTAGTACATCCCAGGTTAATACGTAAACTATGGTGTCGAATGTCTTTTGTAAATCGATTTTATGATGCACTTAGTTACATTACAGCTTTTGGTCACTCAGTAATAAATCACAATTAAAAACTTTCAAATACGCACTGCAGTTTAGACCCCAGAAAAATTCTCATGCAGGACGCCTCAAATACCTTTGTCGGAATAAATGTGTCTGTGCTGAGGTCAACTAGAGCAGTCACAAGGGTGCAACGGTCGGGGGCCTTGTGAGCAGGCCAGTGATGTTAACAAGAACCGACCCCTAAGGACGAGGATAAAGACGAGGACCGACCCTCCAAGGACGAGGACATGGACATAAATTTAGTCTGCAAAATTTCTCATTATCGTATTCGGGACATCTACCGCATCAGACATATACTTGCTAAGCCTTTCCTTATTCAACTGGCCAATGCATTGCATTGGCAATGGCAATTGGCAATACCAATGCATTGGTATATTGCCGCCTATCTTGCCGTCTATTAGCGCTATATATCAATCAATCAATCAACTTCTATAGCGCCACTATCATAATACCCAGGGCATCAGCCGATGGCGCACCAAATCCAAATTGAATTAGAGCCAGGTCAAGCCGGAAAAGATCAGTCCGAAACGGCGGGAGAGCAACCTAAGGGGGATAAGCCAAGTCAAACAGATGTGTTTTAAGACCAGATCCGAAAGATGATGAATTGTTAGTTATACGAAGTGATATTATTAATGAATTCCAGAGCTTAGGGCCACACACTGAGAAACAACCTGTGCCAATGACTGTGCGAGAATAAGGAACAACAAGTGAAGGTCCTGCCGAATACCTAGTGGAATGATTGGTAGGTCGAGGGATAAGTCGCATCTTGAGGTAATTGGGTTCATTATATAACATGGTTTTGAATACTAAAAGACATATTTTATAATTAATTCGGTATTTGATAGGAAGCCAGTGCAGCGACTGTATAGTTGGAGTTATATGTTCGAATCTAGGAGTTTTGGATATGACTCCAACTAAAGAAATTTGTACTCTATCATTAATCAAAACTGCGAGTTTTGTAAGAACTCGAAATGCGTTTTATCGTCGAATGTATTAAAATTCAATGAAACTTCCTAATGTTTGGTGACAAATGGGATTAATTAGAAATGCAATCAGATATATTCGTCGTCTGTTCTAACGCTATGACGTCATTTATAAGAATAATTTTATGATATCATCTTCTGAATATTCTTTAATTGCATCGATAGTCTAATGTCATGCAAAGTGCACACAGGTGTTCAAGTCGATTCTTAGGTAAGAGGCGTCTATAAAAACCTCTGCGTAGTACGTGCCGTCAATCACTTCTTGAAGACGTCATTTTGGATTCGATCTCAGCAGCAGCATCTTCAGTCAACATGAAGCTCTTCAGCCTGACTCTTCTGATTTCAGTCGTTTGCTGCTTCCTCAGCAGCTGCGATTGCCATAGTAAGGTTTTTGCCTTTTAAATCTATTGTTGGCTCAATCATTTCCTAAATCAGATGTCTTTAATTTACTGCACTCCTACATCTTCTGTGTCTAGATGCCAACTATAAAACACCTGTCAGAGAAGAGGCGGTTGGGGGGGGGGATGTCGAAATAGTTTAAAGTTATGATGAATTTTAAAAATCTGAAAATGCTGTCATCCATTCAAGTAAATTAGCGCTAATTCTTATGCGCTTAGACAATTTTAAAATAGTTATACAGCAGGGCTACTCAAAAGTTTCAACCCGTCCTCTGAGTGATTGCAAAAATTAACAATATAGGGTCTATTTGGCGTGTTTTCCTTATCACCTGTTGTACACTTACCGTATAATGGTGCATTGCTGAAATAAATATGGCCGACTTGTTCTTTTGATTGACATATAATAATGTAGCGAAATTCCAAAACCCCAGAGGAGTTAATTAGAAATTAGGCTGTCGCAACTAGGTCCCCACTCGGTTCTGACGTGGCCTTGCTTGTGAGAAGACAACACATATGATTTTACCATTCTTTATTATAACTTAAACCTCAACAACATCGAACAATTATGCAATCACGAGTAACTAGTATGAACCCTTTCCGTAACATATCATCACATATCCTTTTTAGCAATTAGTTAACTATAACCACTTATGACTATAATAGCAATATTCTAACTCAGTTACTATTCCGATTACTTAACATCAACTTAAAATAACAACAGTTTACTCAGCACTAATGAACATGTTCAGCAACAAACCCAAAGCGTCAGTGTTAAATAAGTTTCACTCTGTCAAACGATTCTGACCAGCGTCTACAACATATCACATTCACATATTATAATTGACATGCATTGCTCACTGAGCACTATCTACATCCGAGTTAACAATCTAGGCTAAGTTCACTTAATTACGCCTAACGATGCACGAGAGTGTTCAGCTATCAATTAACACTACATCGCATGGCATTATAATAACGGTAACATACACATATGCCAAATTGACCAACAATTATACTTAAAGCTAGAGTCCGCTTATACAACAATAATACATATACGGAACAACCTAACGCAGAATAAATCCCGCGGCAAAAGTCTCTTTGCAAAGACCAAGAGTTATCAAAGAGTCCCAGTATCGGAACTCTCCAACTTGTCTTGGCAACCACTTAGTCAAGTAGCGACGCCAGTATCGTCAAGCCACCACTCAACCAGTTGGCTTACAACAAACTACTACGATCATTGACATCTATAAATAGCCTAGACTGCTCATAGGCCCGTTAATCTGAGGCCACGGTCCTCACCTAGCAAGATGGCTGCCGCCACCTAGTAAGTAAGCAAGTAAACACGAAACACCTAGCGAATGGATGCTCAACTATATTTTTGTTTGCCGCTACAACGACAGTCCAGTTAAAGAACACATTATTCTGAATTATTTGGTCTTTTTGAATACCATTCCCGTCTATAATGGTTCAAATAATTTATTAGTCTGATGAATTAATGTCATAATTCTACTTTATTGTATTTCGCCTTTGGTAATAAAAGCGCAGACTGTCTAAAGTAATTTATCATTTTTATAGCGCACGTTGACACGCATGATAAAACTATCTGATCAGTATCTCTGTGGCGAACTATTTGCCGTTTATGTACAGCACTATAGCGGCCTTCGTATAATCTTAGTAGACAGCTACGTAAGAATAATTGGATTATAATATAAACTTAACTACTTTAGTTACTTAATTAATTTGTATTCGAGTTTTAATTTTGACTTCTATAGTATAAGTTAATTAAGTTTCTTGCGTCATTATGTATGTCTGTGTATGTTGCTGATCTATGTTGCTGATCTTATGTTGCTGAATAAATAAATTGCTGCTGCTGAATAAAAGTAAGAGGTTCAGACTCAGTAGGATTTCTTCTGTGTTGAAAGCCACATCCAAAGTCCACTGTTTGACGTTGTAACACACATCAGAGAGGCTAGTTGACTTTCATTTAGTTTTTGAGCATTGTGGTAGGAATGGCAAAATGTATAGCTACTGTTTGCTGACTTGTCTACTCTTTAAATAGCCAATGGAATGGGAACTGGGAGGTGACAATCTCCCACAAAGACAAGGAGTCAGACTCCCCATGATGAGACTCTCAAATTATTATGTACAGCAGGGTTGTCCAACCCTTTCAAGCGAAGGGCCAAACCCCAAGTTTTAATCAGGTCCGGGGGCCACTATAGAAGAAATCTTTATTTATTACATTACATCACAGGAATAACAATTTTCAATTAATTGACTGTAGTTATATTGTTACACTGTTGCAGTCATACTCGTACAATATTAGGCAGCTAGTCAACTACTTAGTCTTACAGGCTTGCATAGAAGAATTAAATGTTAGGTATGACATTGTTTTTGTCGTCACAAATGCTCTATATTGGCGCCTTCTGTCGACGCAGCAATTCTTATAATTCCATACTAGTGCTCACCCAGAAGAAGTGACCTCTGTTTAGTCTTAATGTTCTTCATTCATTTTAAACGAGGTTTTGAATCAGTTGGCCCTATCCTTTGGAATGCTCTTGACGCCAGTATGCGTGGCTTAGCAACTCCTAATTCTATGGCCCACTTTTCATTTTAAAGTACCAAAAGGGAATGATGTTTCCACAGGACGGTACCCTAAGAATGTGGTAGTATATATATATATATATATATATATATATATATATATATTGCATTACAGTGATATTTTGCCTCGAACCAATGCCAAAAATCTTGTATAAGCACTTATTTATACAGTTATTCGGCAAATTCATGTTAGCTTTACTAGTTGTGGTTATTTCAACAGCATGCATAAGGATTTGTAGACAAAACGACTTAAATAATTCAACAGTCACCAGCTCAGAGTTTGATGCTTTTTGAGGAAATTTGTGGGGGGATGCAAAGTGAAGAGAAAAAAACAAAAGAAAAGAGACAAGACAAAAAGGTCATTGTTAGTGTTTTTCCCACTAAATGTTTTCTCCAACATTTCAACACACTGCTCATTTACAAGATGCTGCTTTTGCAGATTTTCAACAATGATTTGCAGAGAATTGACGCGTTTCCTCAAACGTGATGTTCTCTGTCGTTCCAGTTTCAATTTCTTTCTCATTGCAGCACATCTGTCGTGAAAGGTAGTCAACTTTCTTTTGAGTTGACGTGGACTTTCAATGGTGTAGTAGCAGTGGTCGGCGACAACAGTTTCTACTTCAGATTTTGCCAGTCCACTTGGCTCTGGTTTGACTGTCTGCTCATTCTGTGCATCTGATGGTACAACAGCTGTACAAATTACAGGCAGTTGTCTGGAATTCATTACCTGATCACAAGCAACAATATGTAATCAAATTGGCTTTGCATGTTAATCATTAAAAAACTGATTATGGATCATTTCTTATTAAGATACAGTAAATCATATTGACATGTGACCACTGTTATTGTTCGGCAGATTGTCATAATACCGACATGGCCTACGTGTGTTAGAAATTCTTACTTAAATTATGTGACGTTCCCAAGTCCTGCGGTATTTAATTAGAAAATTGCAGCAATTTCTGTGGTTTCCATTTAATCTAAGTTCGAGTCTGTTGCATATTGCTTCAATACATTTACTTTGACACTATGTAAAAATGTCACTCTGAAGGTACAGTAATTCACTAAGTACTGTTACTTTGTCACAAAACAGTAATGAATAGTAAAATTGTTATCAAACCTTTCTCAAATGTTGAGGAAACTTGAACAAAGTTGGCACTGCATTTTCTCTGAGTCTTGTTGTCTGGCCAGTACGATCAAAGCAGTTCTCGGTAAAGTGATCAGAACACAGACGTGATGAAGCAACAGGAGTGAAATTGTCACGTTTCATGTTGCAAACCCATTGCATTGTCAAACTTGAATTTGACATTGGAAAACTTAAAACAAATGATAAATCATGACAAATAAAATGTATGCATGATGTTCACAAATTATATTTACAAACACTTTGGTATGTACTACATTCTTCTTCTTCTTCTTCTTTAGTCCCATGCATTGCTGATGCAGCAATGCATGGGACTGAATAGAAATACTAAGCTGTGTACTAAATTATTTGACTAAAATCAGATATCCATAACAAAATCAAGTAGGATTGATGAGCTACTGCATAATACCAACGTAATAACTGATTGCAAATGTGAATTCAAATGGTGCCAACATGTAATTGCAAAGTAGCAAGTAGAGATAACAGTTAAAAAGTGGTAAGGTTGTGAATAACACCATTGATGAACAGCGATGTAGCCAGGATTTTAGGTTTTGGGGCCAAAAATTCACTCCCTCCCTCCCTTTCTTTTGAGCCCGCAACGCTATTTTGGGATTGAATTCATTTGGGGGCTAGCTTCAGGCTTGCGGGCTTAAGCCCCCCAAGCCCATGTCTAGCTACGTTCCAGGTGATGAAGTCAGCTGCAGAAACATGTCCATTCTGGTGGCGCTGACTAGCCATGTGTGATCTCGGGTGTTCCACGTGTTTTGATAATTGTGTGCGGCTGCTTTGTCAGGCATTTATTATAGCGACCTTTCCTGGTAGACAACTACATTAATAGTAATAATACTTCCTGGATAGAGCCAAGTAGTCTGTAAGATGCCCTGATAGAGATTGAGATTGAGCGTTCGTGAAGAAGCTGGTGCAATGCGCCAAGCTTTCTGGCAGCGCTATAGAAATTTCGTGTTTACTTATTTGTCATGGTAACAATTCCGGACGGTGGCGCCGTGGCGGTCATAACGGGAGCGGTCATAACGGGGGCTATCATAACGGGGGCGGTCATAACTGGGGCAACTACAAAGTGATACCATTTTATCAACGACTTACCGGTGTAAGACGTTGTGGATATACATAAAGGATAATCCGTTTAGACGATCATCTTCCATTGAAGATGCGTTTTTATCCAATGTCCGTCCAACAACCGCATACTTCTTTCCCGTTCTGTTTGTACAGCTAATCGCTGTGCATGATGGCATTTTTAACGAATTTACCACATTAAATCCTTAGAGTGTAACAGACTTCTGCTCCTAGCAAGATGGCGGCATTTTAGCCTCAGTGGTTGCAATGACAAGCTATAGGCCATGAGCAGTCTAGGCTATTTATAGATGTCAATGACTACGATGCACAAGGCTCCTACAGAACAGTTATGTTTAAGGAGTATGTGCTAACCATGGAGTTATTATTAGAGGAGACGGCATTACGTCATTTGGCTGAAGCCAACTATTTGGGAAATTCCCAAACGGCAGCCACATTGGTAGACCCAAAACATCATCAGCTGAGCCATGGGGAATAGCCGTGGGAATGTTTTATCAATGTTCTAAGAACTTTTTATCAGTATGTATTGAAAATGGAGATTCAGATCAGTGGAGGCTCCAGGATTTGGCAAGTGGGGTTGGGGTTGGGGTGGCAACTTCTAATCATGGGGGCCTACCGCTTGTTGTTATAGGTATGTAGTATTAATAGTATTAAGTATAGGGTCCCAACAGGGGGCCAGGAACTCAATAGGAGGCACGGACCCCATGGGCCCAGTGGCGGATCCAGGATTTGGCAAGTGGGGGGCGTTGGGGTGGCAACTTCTAATCATGAAGGGCCTACCGTTTTTGCTAGGTATGTAGATTAAGTATAGGGTCCCAACAGGGGGTACTGGGGGTTCAAGCACTCAAAAGGGGCATGGACCCCTCTGGGCCCAGTGGCGGATCCAGGATTTGGCAAGTGGGGGGCCGTTGGGGTGGCAACTTCTAATCATGGGGCCTACCGTTTGTTGTTAGCTATGTAGTATTAAGTATAGGGTTCCAACAGGGGGCCACTGGGGGCCAGGCACTCAATAGGGGCACGCCCCGGACCCCATGAGGAGCCGCCACTGATTAAGTTGCTATTGTTCGACATTTGTGTTTGAAAAATAGCAAGTGGACAGTATATTGGATGACGTCAATCGTGTTTTCAATAAATAAGGCATAGGGGCTGTCCATTAATTATGTCAACAATTTTTGGACAATTTTTGACCACCTCCCAGTGATATTTTAACCCTCCTAACATCCCCCCAACACCCCCCAATTTGAGGTTGGTAATGTGACAATGCAAAATGGATAGTAATTAGCTCTGAACACCCTCCCAATGGAGGACACCCCGTCCCCCAAACTTTTATTGTCAAATGTCGAACAATAGCAACTTAATCAGTGGCGGCTCCTCATGGGGGTCCCGGGGGGCGTGCCCCTATTGAGTGCCTGGCCCCCCAGTGGCCCCCTGTTGGAACCCTATTTTATTGTCAGCCTTTTTCGGGGGAGAGACTTAAAAATTCCGACACCCTTCCTCCCGATTTTCTCGACACCCCCAAATTCAAAATCATAGAAATAACACTGCCCCTTCTCCTTGTCATCAACTGTCAACTTTCAGTTACCCCCCCCCCCAATAATCATGTCAAAAACTCCCCCCTCCCCAGATGAATGACAGGTCCCAATAACAAAGTTATTATTTATTTTAAAAAATTAATAGGAAATGATATAACTCTGACTTAATACTTCTGTATTCGTCCGATTCAACCACAATGGCCGCTAACAATAGAGGGGCTATTTTTAGCCTACGCGCTACTGGCTTCACGCAGCCTGGTTAGAAATGACGTAATGCCGTCTCCTCTAATAATAACTCCATGGTGCTAACGCAGCAGGAGCCCAGTCTCGGACCGGTTAACATGACGCGCTCTCGCCTTTATATAGTTTTCTGAAAGGAGAGTCGGAGGAAGGGGAGGTTCAACCAATCAGAACACACGTAGCGAAAAGCTTAGGCTTCCCTAACCAATGATAACCTACGTTACTTCTCCTATTCCTTCCATGCTAACTTCAAAGGTGCTTAATTATTAATTTATACTTTAATAGATTATACCAATTATACCCATCGATGCACCAAAAAATAAGCTTCAAGCGAAACTAAACTGGACTTCTGTAGCGCCTATAATTTTGGAGATATGCGCCGTCGAATAGGCCTAAAACTTTAACATGGAGCCTATGGACGCGGACGCAAGAATCAGCGTCGTACAAAACTGCTTCAAACTTAACTAATAATCGTCCTAAAATTCTCCTTTTACGATACGCTCACAGTATTAATATTCGTGACTCAATAATTATGAACAGAGTTGGACAAAAGTATGGTTAAGTATCAAAACGGAACATTTCAAAACCGTAATGGTAAAGATATTCCTTGCCTACGTGTCACATTATATTCAGTAGATATGTAGCGTTATTAAACGTAAAATCTCGTAGCCATACTAAAGCCGATAATGTAAAACACCATTCAACTGTTCATTACAATAATCATACAAACTGCACAAATTCTCCACAATTCTCGGACTTAGTACTTCGAATGCCCTCATTCGAAACTATACAGAAAAATCGAAGAAACTATTAAACAACTTCGTTCTGAAAACTATTTTAAAGCCTAAACTTCTCAAAACCTTTGCGTAGGTAACTACCAACGCACCTTCCTCTTTTTCTTTCTATGAGGCTTCTGACGACTGGAAAAGACTTTAGCCTCCGTCGCATGTTCGGATTTTCGTTCGTCTGAATTCGTTTCAGTCAATTCAGGTTCTACGAACGTTTCATTGGTGACGATGCTTCCTTTGACGGTCATCTTCTCATCCATGAATTTCGTCCATTCATCCATATTTCTCTTTTGAATCTCCATAAAATCTGACAATTCATCCTGATTTCTCTTTTGAATCTCTATAAAATCTGAAACCATTGCTGACAATTCAACTAACGCGTCGTCTCGTGTGTCTTCAAGTGCGTCTTGTTGTGTAATTTGAGGTATTTCTGGCGAGATAAAATCTGCTTCTTCTGACTGTTCGGACTGAAAGACTTCAACTGTTACAAAATTTCCTTGAGCAGCATCTTCACTTTGAAAGCCTAGAACTTGCACTGTGTCTTCGTCTTCTGGAGTGTCGAGTACTTTTGATTGCTCTACTTGGCAACCAACGCGAGAACTGACTTTCTCAGATTCTCCGTTAACCACTGTCGAGGCAACAACCTCCGACGAATGAGGAAACACCTCCACACGATTTACTGCGACCACCCTATGACACCATTCTGCTCCATTTCGTTGAATTAACGGCAGTTGACTACGCCCCACGAACAGTTTACCTTGTTCTAACCTCAATCGGCAACTTGACAAGAATTTCATGCCGAACATCACTTCTTGAACTTCGTCTGACACAACAAATGTGATGAGCTTTTTACATCTACAGTTGAATTTCACCCTCGTTGTGACTTCATCTTTTACGAGAATTTCTTGACCGTTAGCTGCATATAACTTCTGCAAACAATTGGTTAGTGGCAACCCAGAAGCTATAGATGAAGGCAATAAATTAACCTCTGATCCCGTATCAATCAAACCCCAACATTCGATACCGTTAATCACACAACGTACATACACTGAATGTGGATTTCTGGACCTGTTAGTAGGCGAAAACGCGACTGAATTTACAGACGTTGATCCACGATTTCCAACTCGCGGTTTTCTGCAATTCCGGCTTATGTGCCCTAAACATTGACAATTGTAACAACGAATTGTTCGCTGACCACTACCAAACGAACCTTTTGCGGCGGGGCCCCCGACTTGCTCGTTTGCTACGGAGGTGACAAAATCGGCCCCTGATCCTTCTTTGCTACTTCTTATCGAATGTGTATTCGTTCCACCGAACGTTTGCATTTGGAGCAGTCTATCTTCCACAGACTTTCTCCACCTTTCTTGCTCTTCCCGATGAGTATGGATAAAATCATCCAATTTAGCGTCCAACTGAGTCAACGGATCATCTTGTCTCGTTGCTCGGACTTGTCGACGAGATTCGCGTCGAGGCTCATCATACGCATTGTCATAGCACAACGACCTCTTATAAGCTTCTAAACGAACAGCCGTCCTATAAGTTTCATCTAGAGTTCTAGGTTCTCTTTCGCGGACTTTTAAAGAAAGTTCACCGTCTCTCATTGCATCTAAGAAAGCGTCCTTGGCGATGGCTTCAGTAATCTCGTTCGCGGGAGCTGGATATGCTAGAGTCACCAACTTCCTGACATCTCTAAATAGCATTCTTCATAGGGAAAAGTCAAGTGTCACACCTGGTTCCTTCTCTTTATCATCACTCCCAGATGTCTTCTGCCAATTTTTCTCCAATAAAATATCTACCATTCGCCTAAAATTTCAGATCATTTCTTCAACTGGTTTCTCTTTTCCGAAATCCCCACCAACTCCTCTTAATTCCTTTAAACCTACCACCCTTAATGAAGTTCGCCAGATAATCTTTACATCACCAATTAGTCAATGTACCCTCGATGTCCTACCAACTCAAATCCTCAGAGATTGTTTTGATGTTTTAGGTCCAATAATAACAAACTTCATAAATCTCTCATTGCTTGAAGGGTGTTTCCCCTCTGCATTCGCTCATGCAGTTGATCACCCACTACTTAAAAGCCATCTCTCTCTCCTGATGACTTGTCTAACTATAGGCCTATATCTAATCTTAATTTCTTATCGAAAATTCTTGAAAGGATAGTTGCTAAGCAAATGCATGCTCATTTGTGTTCTAGTCCACATTACCTCCCTTTCCAGTCTGCTTACCGAAAATACCACTCTACTGAAACGGCTCTGTTGGCAGTCCATGATCTTATTGTTCGGGCTATTGATGCTGGAAAAGTTACTGCTCTTTTACTTCTTGACCTATCTGCCGCCTTTGATACTGTTGATCATTCTATTCTTCTTCATCGACTTGAACATTGGTTTGGAATCTCTGACATTGCTTTACATTGGTTTTCTTCATATTTACATCCCCGCACTCAATCAGTGATAATAAATGAGAATCTCTCAATTCCCACTGATCTGTCTTGTGGTGTCCCTCAAGGCTCGGTTCTTGGACCTCTGTTATTTACTCTCTATACAACCCCCTTGGGTTCACTTCTTGATGAACATCAAGTGGCGTATCATCTTTATGCTGATGATACTCAAATTCTCATCTCTTTTGATCAATCTTCTTCAATCTCATCCCTTAAGACTCTATCCGCTGTCTTTGCTAATATTCAGTCATGGATGGATTCAAATAAGCTTCTTTTTGAATTCATCAAAAACTGAGTTCTTGCTATTAGGTACTCCAGCTCAATTGACTAAATTTGAATCTCTGAAATCCGTAGTATTAGGAGATTCCACTGTTGTCCCTAGAAGTACTTCTGCTCACAACCTTGGTGTGATATTTGACTCTTCCCTCTCTTTCACTAGTCACATAAATTCAGTCTGCAAAATTTCTCATTATCATATTCGGGACATCTATCGCATCAGACATCTCCTCCCTAAGCCTGTTCTTATTCAGTTAGCCAATGCATTGGTATCTAGTCGTCTAGATTATTGTAATTCCTTGCTTTTTGGCATCACAAATTCAAATATGCAGAAACTCCAGAGAGTACAAAATTCCTTAGTTAGAGTCATATCCAAAACTCCAAGATTCGAACATATAACTCCAACAAGACAGTCCCTACATTGGCTTCCCATCAAATTCCGAATTAATTATAAAATTTGTCTTTTAGTATTTAAAACCATATTATATAATGAACCCTATTACCTTAAGATGCAACTAATCCCTCGACCTACTACTCAATCCACTAGGTATTCGGCAGGACTTTCATTTGTTGTTCCTTATTCTCGTACCGTCATTGGCACTAGTTGTTTCTCAGTGTGTGGCCCTAAGCTTTGGAATTCATTACCAATATCACTGCGTAAAACTAAAAATTTATCATCTTTTAGATCTGGTCTTAAAACTTACCTGTTTGACTTGGCTTATCCCCCTTAGATTGCTCCCCCGCTGTTCTGACTGATCTTCTGGATTGACCTGGCTCTAATTCTATTTGGATTTGGTGCGCCATCGGCTGATGCCCTGGGCATTATGATAGTGGCGCCATAGAAGTTTATTGATTGATTGATTGATTGATCTTGTAGTAGCTCAGCAAGACTTTCTTGTCCTCGCTGTCGACGACATCTTAACTGTGTACGGAACGTTTCCGCCTGGGATTCGAGTCCGTATCTTTGACGCAATCGCTCGATTAAATTTTCATATGAAATGTTATCGTGCGCCCCAAAATCCCACAATAATTGAGCTGACGATTTCTCAAGTGAACACTGGAGGAAATCTGCCTTCTCCTTCGCTGACCAATCGTTGTGTCTCGCACATACTTCGAACTGCTTTATGAACGATTCTAAAGACCCGGTACCATCAAATTTTCTTGGCTTCATAAATTGTTTCTTGACTCTTGATGAGAATGGCGACTGCTGTTGCTTCGGGGCATACACCTCGGTTGCAATAGTTCTTGGCGCGTACCATAATGGTACCTCCTCGCAGCAACGACTGCGAGCGACTTCTTCTGGCATCGTCATTCTTTCGAGTGGAGGCGGCTCTAACATGGACGAGGAACTCGAAGGTCCTTTCGAAAGTTGTTCCTCCACCCGTTCGTCATCAATCATGTGGAGCAAATTGTCTCTTGTGTCCGGTTGTTCCATAATTTATTTCTTCGAATAAAGTTTGCAGTTGCAGAAGCACAACGTTATCAAGACTCAATTAAACATTCAGACAATATCTCTTCGCGAACATATACAATATATATTTTCACTAACCACAAGCAATGAACTTGTCATCAACGCTTATCCAGTTACATCCGACGTACATTCACTCGGATAACCTCATAATGATCAACATAGCAAGAACGCCGAACTTCTTTAGTAACGTTCCTTCAAAACTGCACAACTACATGACTGTTCGACATTAACGCTATCCAATAACTTTTGATCACAAAGAGTTAGTAAAGCCTGAACTCTTACTCATATCTAAGTGAAATCTCAAGAATATTGGATTATCTCCTCGACAATAACGTCTTACAATAAACGACAAAAATACCTGTAAAAGCCTTAACTTTTACACTCATTGAACGCAATCTAACAAGCATGAGAATGTCCATCGCCAATGCTCACAAATAACATTCTACAACAAGTTACTCGGATAAATCGCTAACATGAAACGCACGTAAAAACCTTAACTTCTACCAACAATTTCTAGCTATCTATGTTGACACGAACATGACTCCTCACAAGCATTCGGAAGGGACCCCACTTCTGGTACCAATTTGTAGCGAAATTCCAAAACCCCAGGGGAGTTAATTAGAAATTAGGCTGTCGCAACTAGGTCCCCACTCGATTCTGACGTGGCCTTGCTTGTGAGAAGACAACACATATGATTTTACCATTCTTTATTATAACTTAAACCTCAACAACATCGAACAATTATGCAATCACGAGTAACTAGTATGAACCCTTTCCGTAACATATCATCACATATCCTTTTTAGCAATTAGTTAACTATAACCACTTATGACTATAATAGCAATATTCTAACTCAGTTACTATTCCGATTACTTAACATCAACTTAAAATAACAACAGTTTACTCAGCACTAATGAACATGTTCAGCAACAAACCCAAAGCGTCAGTGTTAAATAAGTTTCACTCTGTCAAACGATTCTGACCAGCGTCTACAACATATCACATTCACATATTATAATTGACATGCATTGCTCACTGAGCACTATCTACATCCGAGTTAACAATCTAGGCTAAGTTCACTTAATTACGCCTAACGATGCACGAGAGTGTTCAGCTATCAATTAACACTACATCGCATGGCATTATAATAACGGTAACATACACATATGCCAAATTGACCAACAATTATACTTAAAGCTAGAGTCCGCTTATACAACAATAATACATATACGGAACAACCTAACGCAGAATAAATCCCGCGGCAAAAGTCTCTTTGCAAAGACCAAGAGTTATCAAAGAGTCCCAGTATCGGAACTCTCCAACTTGTCTTGGCAACCACTTAGTCAAGTAGCGACGCCAGTATCGTCAAGCCACCACTCAACCAGTTGGCTTACAACAAACTACTACGATGCACAAGGCTCCTACAGAACAGTTATGTTTAAGGGTATGTGCTAACGCAGCAGGAGCCCAGTCTCGGACCGGTTAACATGACGCGCTCTCGCCTTTATATAGTTTTCTGAAAGGAGAGTCGGAGGAAGGAGGTTCAACCAATCAGAACACACGTAGCGAAAAGCTTAGGCTTCCCTAACCAATGATAACCTACGTTACTTCTCCTATTCCTTCCATGCTAACTTCAAAGGTGCTTAATTATTAATTTATACTTTAATAGATTATACCAATTATACCCATCGATGCACCAAAAAATAAGCTTCAAGCGAAACTAAACTGGACTTCTGTAGCGCCTATAATTTTGGAGATATGCGCCGTCGAATAGGCCTAAAACTTTAACATGGAGCCTATGGACGCGGACGCAAGAATCAGCGTCGTACAAAACTGCTTCAAACTTAACTAATAATCGTCCTAAAATTCTCCTTTTACGATACGCTCACAGTATTAATATTCGTGACTCAATAATTATGAACAGAGTTGGACAAAAGTATGGTTAAGTATCAAAACGGAACATTTCAAAACCGTAATGGTAAAGATATTCCTTGCCTACGTGTCACATTATATTCAGTAGATATAAAAAGTAAAGTAAAATCTCGTGGATTTCTATAGCGCCTTGGAAAACAGCACAACAGTAGCAGCTTATTCTTAGGCGCTCAGCCTCTCTTAAAATAGCTATAGGAAAGGCGTGGGATCAGCCAGGCAATGGTCAATATCCGAAGGGCAGTGAGGCTAGGTTGTTACAGCTATGGCGGAAATGATTTAAGAAACAGGAAGGATTTAAGCTTAGACCTGAAGACTTGAGGAGATAGTGCAGGAATTATAGAAAACGGGCCATCAGATTTTATTGTTTGAAAGTGTCCAAGTGTGCGAAGGGAAGCTGGGATCGAGTTCCAGAGTTCAGGTGCAGCATATGAGAAGGCACGGTTGCAAATTTTCAGGGATGACTGATTTAGCGGGCGTGACAGAGTGAGATGAGATGACGAACGTGTGGGTCGAGGAGGCTGAGAGGTTAATAGTGATCTAAGGTAGACAGGTTTTGATGACTGAAGTGAGCTATGTGTAAGTGTTATTATCTTATATTGGATACGTTCTGTTATTTTAAGCCAATGTAATGATTTTAGTATGGGTGAAATATGGGAGAATTTAGGTGACATAGTAACAGCACGAGCTAAAGCATTTTCTATTGATTGCAATTTGTTGATGGAGGCTTTGGGAAGGTTATAGTAGAGGGAGTTACATTAATCTAATTTGGAGTGGACTATAGAGGTGGCGATTGTGGATGCAGTCTTAATATCAAGACAAGGACGTAGGCGACGAAGGTCACGAATATGAATAAAGCAGGCTTTTGAAAGTTGGGAGATTTGTGATTCAAGTTTAGAAAAGAGTCAAATTTGAATCCGAGATTTCTAGCAGTTGGAACAGGGATTATTGTGGTGTCAGGAGCCAAAACTAGTTTAGGATTGTCAATTTTTTTGAGTTGCTGGGGTAGTCCGATTAAAAGAAACTCTGTCTTAGATGGGTTGAGAGCGAGGAGATTAGATGACATCCATGCAGAGATTGACGAGAATGCAGATTCAAGCTCAATAATAGAAGCATTGAATGAAAGAGGTGAGAAGGACAGGAATAGCTGAGTGTCATCGGCATAGAGTTGGTGATTTAATTTGAGGGAATTAATTAGAGATGAAAGTGGTGTGGTGTAAAGGCTGAACAGTACAGGCCTGAGAACAGATCCTTGAGGCACTCCATAATCTATAATATGAGAAAGAGAAATTTGGCCAAGACAGGACACTTGAAAAGACCGAGATTTGAGATAAGATGCAAACCAGTTGTGAGCTTTTTCAGATATGCCAAACCAGAGAGAGAGTCGCTCCAGCAGAATTTTGTGATCTATGGTATCAAATGCTGCAGAGAGATCAAGGAGACAAAGGCCAGTAACTTGTCGGAGACCAATTGCAGTTAAGAGTCTGTCATAAATGTAGATATGTAGCGTTATTAAACGTAAAATCTCGTAGTCATACTAAAGCCGATAATGTAAAACACCATTCAACTGTTCATTACAATAATCATACAAACTGCACAAATTCTCCACAATAAGACACTAGTCCATTGTAGAGAAATCAGAAATTGACAATCAATAAGGCTAATCCAAATAAATAAAAATGTAGTGTTGCTTTGTACAATCTTAAGTCTACGAAAGTTCTTTACCGATTGCTTTAGAAATTTTTACAAGAACTTCCTTTCGAACAGACAGTGGTTTTAACGACGTTTTAACGTTAAAGTGTTCTCCCAAGAGCAGAATTTCGATTGATTTGCCTTCGAACTGATGCCCTTTCAGCGAACGATCTCGCGATACTCGGATTAGCTTGTGCATACGCGAAGACGCGCCCCGTAAAGTTTGGCTCTGCAATTGCTAAAATTATATTTGGAAAACCCTAGAATCATGCCAGTCGTTCATAAGGCCTACAAGTCGCAGCAAATTTAACTCTTTTAAATAGCTTTCTGTGGAATATGTCAGCCAGCACTCAAACACTTCGTGGACAGTGCAGGTATGACCCTGACAAATGTTGCTACATTTGTGGTTGTTTTACAACACCTAAACAAAGGAGAGATGTGTCTGAATTTGTGCATAAAGCTTATCATGCATATTTCGGAGTTAAATTGGGTGATCAGGAAAAACCTTGGGCGCCACATAAAGTGTGAAGGACATGTGTTGAAAGCCTCAGACAGTGGACTAAAAGTCAGAGAAAAGTCTTAGCTTTGGAGTTCCAATGGTGTGGCGAGAGCTTCGAAACCATGTTGATGACTGCTACTTCTTGTCTGGTAAATATTGCGGGCATGTCCACAAAGGCAAAATCATCCATCCAGTGCCAAAATCTCTCTCTGCCCTGAGACCGGTTGCTCACTCCGACGAAGTTCCTGTAGGCCTATTTACTTGCACTACTTTGGAAGTTTCCGATGACGATACATTTTGTCAAATGTGTCAACAGATGAAGATTTTCTGGCGCCAGACGTTGTTGCTGGATGCGACAACCATTCATCCAAGCTGAGTTGAATGACCTTGTACGAGATCTTGATCTGCCAAAGTCATCAGCAGAGTTACTGGGTTCAAGACTGAAGGAAAAGAACCTATTGAGTATTGACTCCAGGACCATGCTTATGTATCACGGCTGAGAGAATGATCTTCTGAAATATTTCCATATGGAGGAGGAGCAAGCCTGGATTAACCATTAGGCAAACAAGGCACGTGCCTAGGGCACCAAGTGTTTGGGGGCACCACAAGTCCTCAAGAAAAAAGTGTATATTGTCCCGGTAGCCGCGCGTAATCGACATGACATTAGCAAATCGCAAATGTAATATTGAATCGCACATTATTTAACCTTGGTCCCACAACCTGGGGTAAAATACCTTCCACCCAGTTATTTTGCTATTTTTCTTCGAGTTTTTTTGTGCTATTTTTTGACGAGACAAAAGGGGACACCCATGTGGGTTTGTGCCTAGGGCACCAAGGTGGCTTAATCCTGCCCTGAGGAGGAGTTTGTATACTGCATCAACATCAAAAGACTTATTGAATCAATTGGATGTTATATTTGTAGACAAGATGCTTTTTACGACCTGATTACTGACTTTCTTTGCAACTTCAGAGCCGAGAATTATGACCTTTCAGTTGAAAATTCAAAGATTGCTTTTCGAAGACTGGGAGCAAGCATGAGTGTCAAGTTGCATTTCCTTCATAGCTATCTGAACTTCAAATCTTGAGGCCATGAGTGAAGAACAAGGAGAACGCTTTCATCAAGACATCAAGACCATGGAACGTAGATATCAAGGCAGATGGAACTCAAACATTATGGCAGACTACTGCTGGTGTGCACAGCGTGACAACTGTGATCATAACTAAGCCAGAGCATCCAAAAAGAGAAGAGCCCTGCCTAAAAGATAAAATTTAAACAACTAGCTCTTATTGCTTTCTTGGTTAGACGACAGACTCGTTTTGGGTTGAATAAAATATATTATGTGTTATCGGTTCTTCAGAATTTCCCACTTTCCCTGATGTTTGACTTTTACGCTTTTAATATCCTTTCTTAATATCTTTAAATTCCTCATTTGCAAAAATTTGACGTGTTTGCACAATTTTTGTCTTCATATCTGAAATCAGCACCTCTCAAGATTAGTGTGGTGACTAGTCGATCTCATTTGGGTAAAATGAGCAAAAATACATAGGTCAGCAGAATTTTTTTAATGTAGACCAGTGTCATAAATCAATCTAAAATCTACATCAAACAATTACTTAACATTAATTATCTAAAAGCTCGCCTTAGTTGAAATCCTAAATAGTCACTAGGTGGCGCTTTGCATTGCTGAGATATAAGCAGTTGATTCTGTTAGCATTATTACAACTTTTTATATCAAGCTTAGATACTTATTTCTTATCTCCTTATCAGAAATTTATGCATTAAAAATAAAATAAAAAAATCAGAGGTAGCAAACAAAATTTTATCGTCTAAATTTTTTATGGCTCCGCTTCTTGGAAAATTGGTGGAAAATTTCCCCTGTGCTAAAACCTGGCTACACCACTGTCTCTTGCAAAAAATGAAATGTTTTTAGATGTCAAATTAAATTTTAACTTATTAATCAAGAGAATTCGTACGGTCGCTTTGTCGTCAGAAAAATTTTCCCATTGTCTTCTCGCGTCGTCTAGACTCCATAATATGCAGCGTCTTTGTGATATTGCACGCGAGGCAAAATGAAGAAGCATTATCAGGCAGTTTGTCGGATTTCGATATTATCACGACGCCATATTTCCACATGACTTTACACGATGGATTGGAATATTTTGATTTCAGAATACAAAGTGATAACTAAAACTGCCGACCAATCCTATGCAGAGACAGACGCGAATGTCTACATATATCTATGTGGTCCAGTACGCAATTCTTCAAAGGAATTTTTGGATGACCCCCACAGAAACGACTTTGAGAGAGGAAAAACAGACGATTTTCTTATCGATGTAGAAGATGTCGGGGATGATATTCCTGTTATTCGGTAAAATTTAATTGGTTTCGTCTCAATTGAATCATCAATATATTATTAACTCCACTAACCATCGATCGTTTTAGATTTTCGTTATCATCATCATTATCAGGGCCGCCGAGAGAATTTCCGGTTTCCGGTGCCAAAAGTAGTCACGGGCCCCTGACCTGACAAGTGTGTGAAAAAATGTGATGACCTCTTTTGCTTGTCAGCCTCTTTTTATGGCATTAATTACTTAACATGATCGGTTTTCATGGTTCAGACTATTGTTAATACATCATCATCACCGGACCCGGGCTCCTTCGAGCTCCATAGGCCCCGGAACAATGTAGCGGCTGCACCCCCTCTCCTCTCAGGCCTGGCTATCCCTCATGCTCATACTAATATGAGATTATTTATTATGAAATGTTTGGGACCTCGCACTTGGAATGGTCTCCCCAAATGTATAACCAAATCATCAAATTTACATATGCTCAAAATCAGCTTAAAAATTATATCCTATATATTGATACTAAAATAATATATTAATTGGAATGATTAAGTTAAAAGATTAACCTGTTAGCCTCATGATGTTAAGATGTCTATACCAACTGTCATTTTCCATTGATATTGACATAGGTTTACTGTACTTAATTTACCATATAGATACCTACCAACCGGAACTGTGTTCTCTTTTGATATTCTACTCTTCAACGTTATAACGATTTCAATGATCATAAAGAGATATAATTGGACTAATTCTCTATGCCCTTTTTGTTCTCTGATAAATGATTAATGCAAAATATTGATGTACCTAAACATGTAACTGGTATGAGGTTCTGTTGGAAATAAGCCAAATAAACCAAATAATCATAAACATCATCAACAGCATCGTCATCATCATAATCATCATCATTATCAGCATCGTCATAATAATCATCGTCTTTATTATAATCATCATCATCATAATCAACATCATCATCAGGATCCTTGGGCCCATTGCTCTTAGGTGGACATACTGTATATAGTTATATATAGTTCCTCCATAGTTGTCTGACTATAGGAAAGGCAAGCAAGGAGTGCCTAGAAAGTAAGATTGGAAATGCGATTTTAAGGAACTATCCAGGAATATTCAGGAGGTCTTTTAGGAGACAGTGCCAAGGAACCAACAAGAAATGGATCGAAGAGGCACCCAATAAATTTGGTACATTAGAAGAGGACACTGAAGATCAGACGAGCCACAACAGATCAAGCAGAAAAGGAACATAGAACTAAATGAAACGAGGTGGAAAGGGATGCAGGAACAAAGTAAAAAGTTTTGAAGACCAATGTGAAGACACCCAAAAGCACCATGGTGAGTTCAAGACAAGAGTGGCATACAAATCAACACGCAATATTAATGTAAAGTGAGGTCCAAATCAAACAATCTTTAAAAACACACATGATAAAGTGATAATGGAAAAGCAGTCATGCGAAGGTGGCGGATCATCATCATCATCATCATCATCAGCTAAGTAAGTAAGTAAGTCAACAGTAAGCTGTGCGAAACACAGATGGATTCTAAATTTCAGGAAAAGCGTGTGGACAAACTGAAGAAGATATCATCACCACCAAACAGAGAATGTGAGAAGAGGTTGAAAGGGCGATCATGCATCTAAAACAGTAATAAAAGTCCGGGCACTGACATGAAAACAGGAGATCTCGCTGGGCTACAGAAATACCTACATAACCGTCTCCAGTCCGTCCTGATCGCTGTTGCTGCGCGAGTGATATGCCAGGCCTCATTAGGCGATCACATTACTCCGCTGCTACACGATCTGCATTGGTTGTCTGTGCCAGAGCGGATCCATTTCAAACTGGCAACGTTGACCTTTCGTTGCCTGAATGGAGCCGGTCCAGAATACCTTGCGTCCGAACTATCACGAGTGGCTGACCACTTGATTGAGATCGAGATCGAGCCGGATCCGCCTTATTGGTGGTCCCGAGGACGCGCCTCCGCACCGTCGGAGATCGAGCATTTCCCGCGGCCGCGGCTCGGGCATGGAATTGTCTACCGCCATCAATACAGCTCTCTCCAACTTTGGATACTTTTAAGGAGAGACTTAAAACATGGCTATATCGCACAAGTTATCTGTAACTTTGTAATGTGTTCACGCAGTTCGTTCGGACGAGTTACCACATTAATCAGTACGTTAATAATAATAATAATAATAATAATAATAATAATAATAATAACAATAATAATATGTGGATGTGAAGTCATTGTGATTAAATGTATAAGCTGTGCGACATGGTGTGGACTAGAGGCAACTGAGGCAAGGCGCCAACCTTATGTCTTCTTCCATTCATCCAATTTCTTATCCATCTGAGAATATTCCTTCTATTCCACAGGACTTCAAATCTGCAGGCGTCTTGTATTGGGTACTTTATTTATCAAAAGTTTTGGCACGATTTAAATTTGTTATGTCTACTGCTTTGACTCATCTATGGTTATTGTAGACCTCCTCCAGAAACTCCAACATGCTGAACAAAAATAGTTGATCAGGAGCTTTAGAGTTTCTACATCTGCTATTGCACATCCAAAGTTGTTCAAGGTAAAGGTAAAAAAAGGTAAAGGTTCCCCATACTCGATTTCGAGCTATGGGCCCGGCGCTGATCTCCGGTTTCAGGCAAGCGGTGACGCAGGTGGCTAAAGCCATTAATCCGCTGTAGAGTAGTTTGGCATTGCTTTATCTAGACCCGCGTTTTACCTTCGCAGCCAGAGCTGCTATACTCAGTTACCACTGCCCTCTAGCGAATGAAGGCTGAGTCGACCTTAGAGGGGCTCCTGCGGGGTTGAACCCGTTCCGTCAGCGTGTTACCAATCTGCCATCTTCCCGCCCCTAAGTTATTTAGGAGAGGTCCGATAATGTTGGTCAGTTGCAATTTTGTATAGCACTACCTCATCGACATCATTATATACAGTATATTAGAATAAGTTTCAAATTTCAATTACAATATCTGTATAGGCCTACACTTTTGCTCTCCTGTTTTATAGCCACCTTGCTAGTAGCTGCTGACGCTTTTATTTTGCTGATATAGACTCCTGCTTGTGAAGCCTTTTCCCAACTAACTTATCTTTGCAATTGGCTTGGATCTTTTGCAGATTAATATAGACTATAGTGTACAATTGGATGCCTATGCTGGAAAAACTCTGCTATGAAAGATGCAAGATAGAAAGATACAGATTTTATTTCTGTTATCGTCAGCAGTGGCGAACTTACCACCGGGCTCACCAGCAAAATAAAAATTTAGGGGCTCATCTTTTCTATTAACAGTACTTCATAATGATTTATATGATTTATTTCCTTAGACAACTCTATATTCCGTGTTCTGAAAAAAATAAAAAGGTTATCGCCAATATTATTCATACACCTGATCTACAGGGTGAACAAGTGAAAAGTGGCTCCTTTATGATATTTAATATTTCGGCCGCGTGTTTAGGGATTTCAATAAAATTTATAGACCATATACCCGGGGTTGTTTCTGATGTAACTGCCAAATTTCATTCTGATATCTTTAGTGTTTGCTGAAATATGGTCAAAAACCTAAAAAGACCCACATTTTGAAATTGACATTGGAATATAACGTCATAATAAAGTGATAAAAAATTAGTATTTTTTATTTTATTTTTATTTTTTATTCGTTTTAAAGAGGTTCCAGATGATTTGCTACGGAAGCAGGTGCTAAAAAGTCCCTTCTCAGCCTTCACACATGCCGACAAGCGCTTCTTCACTGATATTATCGACTTCTTGATCTGGTTCTCAGGCAGACTCCCCCAGATATTATTCAGCACAGTCTTCAACTCCGTGATGTTCTGTGGCTTTGGCTGATACTTTTGATGTCTGTCGAGCATGATTCCCCAGACGTGGAAGTCAAGTAGATTGATATCTGGGGAGTTGGGTGGCCAGTCATCTTTCTTGATGAAATCTGGACAATTTTGCTCCAGAAAATCCTGGGTCCTGAGAGCAGAGTGAGCAGGTGCTCCGTCTTTCTGGGATATAAAATCTTCTCCAAGCAAATCAAGACAGTCCGGCAGCCAATCATAATGCTGCTGTGTTTATCTGTTGGCCGTAAGTAACCCTTGATCTTGTCTGGCGCGATGACAACGACGCTATTTTAGACTTTGAAATGATATATTTTATTATGACGTTATATTCCAATGTCAATTTCAAAATTTGGGTCTCTTTAGTTTTTTGGTCATATTTCAGCAAACACTAAAGATATCAGTATGCAATTTGGCAATTACATCACAAACATTCCCAGGTATATGACCTACAAATTTTATTTAAATCGCTACACATGCGGCCGAGATATTAAATATCATAAAGGGGGCCACTTTTCACTTGTTCACCCTGTATAACTCTTCCACTCTTTCGAAAGTTTTCCAGAAGCTCTTTAAAAAAAACTTGACAAGCAGAGAAGGTCATCTCGCCACATTTCACGCTTGATCCGTAACTTTTTAGAAGAAAATGTACCGGGGCCTTAAAAATGTAAATCCGCCACTGATCGTCAGTCTTGTTATCTATATAATATGCTTTTTACATGCTCTTGTTTATGTTATATGTCAAGGTTTGGACACGACGGCACCGGATACAGCAGTGCTGAGTGGATTATTGATAAGGTAAACTCCCTGAACAGATGGAAAATGTCCACAAGGGTATTTACATGCATAGATGTAAAAACGTAAATGTTAAAATAATTTTTTTAAACACATGAAAAACATGTTTTTAAGAAAATTTTGAAAAACATAAAAAACTTTTACCTCGTTTACAGTCCGTTATTTACCATCCATTCACGCGTCACATTTGACACATATTGAAATAATATTGACTGACTTGAACATGTGATCTCTTGCTACATTAATTCTGCAGTATCACCAAGGGGCTGTCCATTTATTATGTCAACAATTTTTGGGCAATTTTTGACCCCTCCCCCTTGTCAACAACTGTCAACTTTCACTTACCCCCTATAATTACAGCAAAAACTTTTGACACCCCCCAAGATCATTGACTGGTCCCAATAACAAGGTTATTATTTTTGCGGTGATGACCATTTTGCCCTTTTTTGCTCACCGAGTGTCAAATTGTGGTGGTGATGACCTTTTGCCATGCTTTTTTCCATTGTAATAAGTAGTTATTATGAAATTTCCTATTTTTGATTATTTGTAAAAATTGAAATTGTTGACATCAACTTTCCTTGACCCCTCCCCTGTCAACAAATGTCAAACTTTTTCAAACCCCATCCCCCTAAATTGTTGACGTAATTAATGGACAGCCTCCAAGAAGATGAGCCCGAATTCGTTCAGAATGAATTGATAACAAAATTTGAGGATGCTCAGGACTAGGAAATTGATATAAGGGCTGTCCATTAATTACGTCAACAATTTAGAGGGGAGGGTTTGAAAAAGTATGACAGTTGTTGACAGGGGGAGGGGGTCAAGAGAAGTTGACGTCAACAATTTCACTTTTTACAAATAATCAAAAACTAAGAAATTTCATGGAATACTACTTATTATAATGGAAAAAGGCATGGCAAAAAGGTCATAACCATCACATTTTGACACTCGACGTGCAAAAAAGGGAAAAAAATGGTCATAGTCGCAAAAATATTAACCTTGTTATTGGGACCTGTCATTGACCTGGGGGGTCAAAAGTTTTTGACGTAATTATGGGGGGTGGGTTAACTGAAAGTTGACAGTTGTTGACAAGTGGGGAGGGGATCAAAATTGCCCAAAATTTGTTGACATAATTAATGGACAGTCCCTAAATTGATATACAGGAAATAAGATAAAAATACACAATGAACATGTTTTTTAAGAAAAAATAAAAAACATAGAAAACGATTTTTACATCTATGTTTACATGTTCACTGTATCTTTATCAATGCCATTCAATACCAGCCTTGCATCGAAATCTCTTTCCGAGTGTTTTTATCATTTGTCACGGGAAGATAGATGAGTGGTAATATCACTGGGCAGGCACGCCGACGAAACGGGTTCAATCCCGTAGGAGCCCCTAATGTCGACTCAGCCTTAATCGCTAGAGGGCGGTAGTAACACCAAATGAGTAGCAATGGCAACATTGCGAAAGTAACCGTGGGGTCGGCGGAAGAGACTGGCCACCGTCCGCCGATGTATGGCTTAGCCACCTATGGGCTGTTGGCTACTAAATACGGGGATCAGCACCGGACCTACGGGCATTGAGCCTACGGGTGAAAATGTACTTCTTTTTTTACTATTAATTAAAAGTACAGTAGCAACCGAGAGATGCCTAAAATTAATTTTCACATTTAATTTAAAGTTTATTGTGGCGACGCGAGGTGCTCTACTCTCACTATCTTACTTACTGAACGGTGTGCAACACGTAACGCTTCTGTACGAGCCCCGCCGTCTTGATTGTTCCGAGCCAGAAACGAGCGAGACCCGGAAGGCGAACGTAGGGAGTCGTCGGCCGCCGCCGTCGTCGGTCGACGACTCTGCTGGTAACCGATGTTGTTGCGTGCGAGTGCGACACGAGCGCCGTCGATACTGTGCTCCGCCGACTGTGCGGCAGCAGCAGCAGCAGCAGCAGCAGATTCCCCACTTCCCCCTAAAAATCTCCTCTGGTCGAAACTTCGTGTCCCGTGTTACTTCTCATGGCTCTTTATTTGTAATGATGTCCTTGTCATCTATATCGCCGGTCTCGTTTACTGCAGTTTTTCATAGTCACATTTCCTTTCATTTTCCTTCTTTGAGCCAACGATCCATGGGTAGAATTACAGTGTATATTTGCCAATTAAAAATTAACTAGTTTAAAGTTTATCCACTTTTGTTCATGAACTATAGTAATATTTTGACGAAATTGTTCTAATAGCTAAGATAGACGAGACTGAGGTCAATAATAAAGAATAGTAAAGTATCAAAGTCCTTTATAAGTAGTTCCTCCAGTAGTCGCTAGGTAGCGCTGATGGTAAGGTAGATAGTTAATAAATGAATAAATGAATAATAATAATAATAATAATAATAATAATAATAATAATAATAATAATAATAATAATAATAATTGAGGTCACTTGGTAATAATAACTGCCTGAGAAGTAGGCCTATGTAAAAAGCTTAGGAGGGTTAAGAAGTATGCGACCAGGGCCGTCCTAAATGGGATCAGGCGCCTACTTAAAAGGTGTGTGAAATGCCACAATTTTAATTCCGTATTACTTTGTTATCATTAGTGCCACCTAGCGGCTATTTGGCAATTAACCGGCGGCTGCTTTTTTTGGCAAATTATATCATCATTTACTTAGTGTGCGTCTTGGAAACAACTTATTAATATGATACAGTTCTGTTCTTTAGCCATCCTCGATGCGAGGTTGGGCTACACTATGTATCACATCTCTCCATGTCTGTCGTTCTTCTGTTTTCCGAATCATGTTTTGAAACGAGAGTCCAGTCCATGTTGTTATGTTATCTAGCCAGGCCTTGGACCTACAATTTATCAATTATGTGATTAGTGTTATTTTTGGACTTCATTTCTGCTATTTCGCTGCATAATTGTAAAGCCACATTTTACTTTATAGGTTACGGTAGAAGACATTCCGAGAAATAAAAAGTACTCGTATCCTAAAGTTGGTTCAGGATATATACAGACACACGTGACTCTTCATAAGGAATGAGAAATCATATTTTAAGAACTAAATAAGACCGAAGCATGACAAAATCACTGGAACTCTGAAATTTGATATCTGGGTTGATATTTGTTTCTTTTACTTCGGTATTAAACAGGCGTTCAGACAATTAAAATGTTATTTCGTCATTCGTAAAATATTAAGCGTTCTCAATCCAGTGATGTTAACAAGGACCGACTCCAATAGGACGAGGATAAGGACAAGGACCGACCCCTCAAGAACAAGGATAAGAACAAGGACCGACCCCAAAAACGAAGATAAAAACAAGGACCGACCCCCAAAGACTAGGACGAGGACTTACACTCCAAGCACAAGAACCACAAGGACTGACCTCTAAGGACAAGGATCAAGGACAAGGACCGACCTCTGTCAGCCACAGAAGTCATAAACGAAAAAAAGACAATTTAAATTCGAATCACAAAATTTAAAAAGCAAAAAGGAATGTTGTAAAACATAATCTAGTCAACAGCAATGTTGCATTTCAAATAAATAAGTGTTTCCAACAGCTGATCAGTCATGCGCGCACGATGAGGTCTAATTATTATGAGACGAAAACACTCGTTCAACTGGAGCCGACGTCGAAGGTCAACAAAGATTTCTGGTAAAGAATCAACTCCTCTACTGGCATTATAAAGGAAACTCCTCAACTGGTATTATAAAGGAACAATGACTACACATTTTTAGAGTAACTCAAAGCAAGTAGGCGCCTATTTCACTAAATGAATTCTCGTGATACAGACAACTAGTCGCAAATCCATTAATCCTACGCTCATAGTGTGACGATCTCAGCCTTAGACCAGCAAGAAGTGAGTCCAAGAACAGTTTCGACGTTCTGCGTTTTATTTTTGTGCCAAATGAGTGGACCCCAATCAGTCGTGATTGTCCTCGTCGGTTTTCGAAGGGCTTACTCTGTTCCAGTGTTGGAGTTGTGAAATTTGAGCTGGGGGGGCTGAGGACCGAAATTCAATGAATGACAAAAACTGCATGTACCCGATATGCGATTATTTTGGGGAGGGTTGCAAAGTTAGCTGGGGGTTCAACCCCCCTCCCCGGCAACTCCAGCACTGCTTTGTTCTCTGTATTTTCTCGATTGTTCCAGACGTTTTCTGTCCGCTGAACTATTTATCAACAGACGCATTATTGATCACCTTCAAAGAAATCGCATATATTAAATAAGCATCAGCATGGATTTCTTAAACGGTATTATATCTATATTAATCTCATGGAATCTGTATCGGACTAGACAATAGCACTTAACAATATACAAACTACTGATGTTATATATATATAATTTTATATTATATATATATGTTTTTAGAAAACCTTTGATTCTGTGTCACATCCAAAGCTACTAGTTAAAATTAAAACTCAAGCAATTCATGAAATGTTCTTGCTTGGATTACCGCTTTCCTAAGTAACCGCACACAGTCTGTCCAACTAGCAAACTTACTGAGGTCACCAGCGGTGCTCGTCAAGGCAGTATAGGCCTACTTGGCCCCACTCTCTTCCTTATTTCCATAAACGATATCACATCCATACTCCAAGACCTTGATGTTGAAGTTAAACTTTTTGTCGATTATGTCAAATTATACGGCTCATTTATAAATGATTCATCACGGAAACCTAGCTAGAGTCTACCAGCGTCTTACCGGTTGGGTAAAAACATGGCAACTCCCAGTAGCAGTTAATAAATGTCTCAAACTTAAAATCTCTTGTCTATTGACCCGCGCAGTAACAGATAGCCGTGCTTGGACGAAAAGTACCGATAAGGACGAGCATGAAAATCTTCTATTACTTTCAATCTGTATAAATAAAAATGTAGATGTTCGTTTGTTCATGATCGCTAATCTACGAAAGTTCTTCGCCGATTGCTTTGAAACTTTTACACAACCTTCCATTCGAATACGCGCGTGTTGGAAGACATCCTCTCTGTCTACGATTACTATCTTACTTACAGCATGGATGTAGGAAACAATTCGTGGGCGCTGTCGTCTTCGGGTTTTAAGGAGCCTATAGTCAATGGCTGATAACGAGTTTTGCTTCATTAAAATATCGAATTAATCTGATCTTAATCTCGATTCGCAATATCATCGACCGTCGCCCCTCAACAGTATACATTCGTTCAAAAGCATGCTTTTTCTTTGAAAAACGGTTTTAAGCAAAGCTTTTTTTCCCGGACAGCGCCATCTGTTAAATGACGGTCGAATTGAGCAGCGTACGTCGACCAACCACTGTTAAAATAGGAGTATTCGTTGTACCTCCAAACACAATAATAGGATTTAATGACAGAGATGTAGCAAGTACACAATGCTTCAAGTACAAGTACAAGTACAAGTACCTGGCCTCCGAGTACAAGTACAAGTACAAGTACTTGCATTCCAAAAACTCCGAGTACAAGTACAAGTACCTGGCCTCCGAGTACAAGTACAAGTACAAGTACTAAAAATTTGTACTCGAGTACAACTCGAGTACAAGTACAAGTACCAAGTACTACATCTCTGTTTAATGAATTTTGGTTTAGTGACATTGAAGAGCATTCATTTCGTAGCTTAAGTGGTCACTATGTTTGTGTGTGTATGAGAGAGAGAGAGAGAGAGAGAGAGAGAGAGAGAGAGGAGAGTGCGTGTGTGTTGGTGTGTGTGTGCACTTGTGTGTGTGAAATCATCATTGACCATACGGAATCCGATGCATGTAAGAAAACAAATCGTCGAGAAACAGGAGCAAGATCAATGACAGACTGACTGATTGAAAGAGAAATGATTCTCCTGGGTATTTAGAAAGTACAAGTGAATGGAGGTATTAATTCGGATATGACAATGCTGATGTACAATGAAGAAACCTGTTTGTCTTCCAACATGGCAAAGCGCCAGTCAATCGTACACCTACTCTACCTGAGACCCCTGAGAGCATCTGGGTCAGTAGCGTAACAATGAAACGCTTGTCCCATGACTCAATCTTACTCAGGGGCCTCTTGCATGGTTGTGAGCTATTCGGGATATATATATATATATATATATATATATATATATATATATATATATATAGCTGTTATGTCACTGTTTGAGGCCATATCGTGGCACGAAAGCTTCCTTCGTCATGTGAGTAGTGCACCGATTGTCGTGATTGTTCGTTTAGGTATAAAACCCGAAATTAATCCACAATAACCTAATCCGATGGCGCTAGATACTTGACTATGCTGCGAACTCGACGAGAATGAAATGCTGCTTTCTAGATTACCTTCCTGAAGGCATACAGGCCACTTCTCCGCACGATATCTTGCACGTCACATGCTGATAATTTCACTGATAAAATTGTAACCGATGGCAACGTGGGCCCTCTTAACTCGATAACATGATAGTGATTATGAGTTCTAATGATGTGTCTAAAGCCCAGGAAGTGACTGAACATTAGATTTTGCAAAACCATTCAATGATTACTGGCATAAGAAATGAGATCAGATTTAGACACAAGAGTCAAAAATTCGTTGATTATCTCTCTTGATTTCAAGTGTTCAGTATTATGTGCTTTATTAAGTTATATATATATATATATATATATATATATATATATATATATATTATATGGCATGGTTGAATCAAATATTACGCAAAGGTTGCGGACAGACTGACTTTGAGTACTAAAATGTTATTGCATTCAATGGAATTTTTATCTTCACAGTTACTGAGATGACATGGGAGTCAAAAAAGTAGAAACTCACATTTCAAAATTTGTGATAGGGCAACCTTATTACTGAGCATTCAAGACTGAACGTTTTGTAAACGGATAATTTTTCTAATGACACTAAAGACTAAAGAGCTCCTGCCATCAAAGGTAATGAAATATTTCAAAAAATTACGATTAAACTCTCAGACTTTAATAACACAGCAGATGCTGTGCTGCATACTAGATAAGCCTGATAAGGGAAAGTCATCGCTGGTCTTGATTCTACGTTGAAAACAATTATCATGCGTCGACGGTCAAGAAAAAGATATTTCTATATACAGTATTTCTTTATATTTCTTGTATTAAAATAATTATGACTGCTACGTCAATGACTTGCTATAGAAATGCATAGAAAATTGTCTGTGTTTGTCGTCTGAATCTCATGCTAACCATCTGTAGCACACATACACACACATGCAGTTTGCAATTTATTTAAATCATAAATAGTAGGCTAGCCAGAAAGATTGAAGCAAGATTTACAATGACATTTTTTTATAGAAAGTTTGTCGAATGTCTAAGGTACAATGACCCAGAATATCAAATCTCTAATTTTGGAATTACAGTGATTTTAACCGTGTTCGATCATTCGGTTTTAAGAAACAGTGAGTTCTCTGGAAATTTTTCTGTCGCCCACACCTTCGCCAGCCATTGGTAACAACGAAATTCGTACACTTTATTTCTGCCATCATCAATAACGGTAACCTAAACACAAAGAATGCATCATGATATAAAGCTTGAAATAACATTCTAAATGATTTGGGATCTATCTTGTACAGTATTTACAGTAAATGCAAGCAACCGAACTAAAACTTCCAGCACTTGATTTGAATTTTTAGAAAATATGCCAGGAATATAGTCATTTGGCTTTGAAAGCACCGAATGATAAATCAATACATTCGGAATTACAGTTCGATGAAAAATTTTCCTTTCAATTGTATTGATAAAAGCAGAACTTTTTGTGCTAATATTGGAAGCAGTTAAGCGATTCTACCTTATTCAGATACCAGCCAGGTTTGGATCCCGTATTGTCGTGACGAATCCTTAAATGGAAATACAAGCGTTGGAGCATTTCATGTGTAACAAGAATTGTGATAACAATAATTAAAATGATCGTTATAAGTTATAACATAATATAGCACCAGTTCTTATTCTCGAAGTAATCAGTCCATGGCGTTCCGAAATAGTACCTAAAACATCGAGTCAATTTTAGAAATTAATCAGTGGAAGCAATAGGACAGACTACAGTATGGAACAATATGCAACTGAAAAAGTAGTTTTAAGTAGAGCTGTACCGATTGCACATTTTGCCGATTGTTCCGATTACCGATTGTTCCGAATCTTTCGATTGTTAGACAATCGATTGTTCTGCCGATACCGATTATCTGTCAAATGCTCCAAATCGGTAGATTTTAATGATCATGCAATCAAATTTGCCATAAAGGTGTAGCGTAAATGAACATGGACTTCGTATGCAGGTTCAATTCGAGGTTTGCCAAGAGACTCAATGCATAATGTGTGCTTAATCATTAATGAATAATGATTTTGCTATCAATACTTATTATGTCAAATTTTAAATTTCTATGTTCACATTGTAATTTATAACCGACTGTTCCAATTATTCTAATAATCGGTCCGATTATGAATGTTGCCGATTAATCGGTACAGCTCTAGTTTTAAGAATAGACAACAAAAGAGTTCAGCTTGTTGAGAGATTGTCAGATGAATAGGGATCCACGATCATGGATCTGCAATAGAACATGCTTTGCAGCCAAGTTCCGTCTTCTTCTAAGTATATTCTAAATCCAAACAGCAGCTACTGTGAAGTGTTGAGTACACTTCTGATGCTTCGATGCTTGTGGGGTTTAGTAATGACACGAGCAATATAGAGTTTTTTTCAGTCTGCTGAAAGTTTGACATTAGGTTTGGTAATGCTGTTGTAGGTCCATTATGGAAATAGGTCTACAGCATTAACATCTAGTAATAAGAGAACTATTGTTTAGAGCTTTACGTGATGATTTATACTCATAATCTGCAAATGTCTCTAATTTGCTCACTTGCAAATTAATATCAGCATTCATGGATAGCTTCTGTAGCGCACGCTAAAGACTAAATATTGGACTTGTAGCCAAAAATTTAATGCCAAAGAGAGCCTAGTTTCTTGTGGTGACATGTAGGGCAGACAAAGTTCAATTCAGAGAATTGATTAGTGAATTTTAAACATGGGTCTCAACAAACAGGCATTGAAATGCCCAAAGACAACGAAAGGGCAACGAATAAAGCCCAAGCCCGCCAGAACGGTCACACGAGCACTGACCGGGTCTCTGGAATGTGGGTAATGAGGGAATCATGACTAGATAGTAGCGGGGAAGAGACGAGTAGACAAGACGTACTGACAGAAATCACGACACTTACGAATAGAAGTCTTAAAGAGACAGACTTACAAACTGAGGTCTTAAATAGTGGGACTGAATTACAAACGGGAGTCTGTCCGACGTCCAATTGAATTGAGAAACGAGCAATAGGACACGGTCAGCCGGAGCCTTGGTAGCGTCTTCATAGTAGAAGTGAAAATATAGCTGAAATCTTTTTCTCTATACTGTATATTATTAGATTAACTACTCTTTATATTTAGAATGTTAAATTTGTAGTAGTGGTGACCATTTTGTCAATAATTCAAACATTAAACACGAATTAAGCGAGTTGGCTCTCTCTCCTGTTATAGCCATTCGGTGAATTCGATAACCTTTACCGTTAATGGTTTTACCTGATGAAGTACAAAGCTATTGTTCGATCGCCATTCGAAACAGATAATGGATTTTTTAAATGTAAAAAATTGAAAAAACTACTGAATTCTTACCGAATCTTCGAAATAACCCCAACGTCATCTGCCTGGATGCGAAACGTGTCGATCTGCCCTCTTTCAAAGTCATCGCGCTTTTTGTCGTCCAAAATTATTTCCGAAGATTTGCCCTTTGAACCAAATAGCTGAATTAGGACCTTGGCATTTGTACCTGCTTTCTCTCCACTGCCGGTCTCGACAATGACAGTGTACCCTGAAACCAAAGTATCGAACTGTTTAAACAGAAACTCTCTGGTAAAAAGTACGCCTTGCTGCAAATGGCGAGTTGTTCCGACACCATAATATCGAAAAACTGATAGCTAAAGTTTTGATTTCGCTCTGCATTTTTGTACATGACTTTGTAAAATGGTTTTAGGGCGGAGTATCTGGCTGTTTAATCGGTCAGGTCAGGTCTTCGTCCTCCAGCTGTGTCCAGCTATTGACTTCTCCATGACATCTCTCCAAAGTTCTCTGTCCTTTGCTATTTCTTCCAAAGTCATTCGATGTCTTCCGTCAGTTTTTCCGTCGAGATTCAGTCCTGCCATGTGCAGATCCTCTTCCAATCCGTCCATCCATCGTCCTTTCGGTCTTCCTTTAGATCTTCTTACCTCTGGTTTGTAGCTGAAAATTCGTTTTGGGTTTCTTATATATATATATATATATATATCATATTAAAATCCTTATCTGTATGTCTCTCTGTCTGTTACCTTCAAGCGTTCTGATTGGTTGACTATTGGTAGGCGGTTTAGACCGTTTAGTCCTTACGTCGCCTTATCTGTATGTCTCTCTGTCTGTTACCTTCAAGCGTTCTGATTGGTTGACTATTGGTAGACGGTTTAGACCGTTTAGTCCTTACGTCGCGATGCGTTGGTGGACGATGTTCGAAGACGACGTTGCTATTGGTAACAATTGTTCGTAGAATCGTACTTTAACACGGTTTAGTCGAGTCATTGCAGCGTCAGAGGGCTGGGCGTGCGACGACGTTGCTATTGGTAACAATTGTTCGCAGCCTGAGGTTGTTGCGCAATTTTAACGTACATTTTAACGTACACAAAAAATACGTGTACAGCGTCACAAATGGCCACAGTTGCGTGATTTTAACGTACATAGGCCTAATTATTACGTGGCGCAGAGCTTGGCTAGGTGGCGATCATTGAAATGTTGTTCAGCATGAATTCAATGATTGGGTATTAGGTATAGGTATTGGATTAGTATTATCCTGCACTGCGAGCGAAGCGAGCATCTTTCTAGTATATATATATATATATATATATATATATATATATATATATATATATATATATATATAAACGGGAGTTTGGCCCGTCTACTACATGGGGAACTACACGAACACGAGTCGTTATTGATGATATTGACCGACCGGTTCACTGGGTTATCCTCTGTACTCCATATAATACTCGCAAAGTTCTGATGTACGCCAGCGAGTTCAGAGGAAGCTCACAGTTGCTCCGTACTCAGTCTTTTATTAAGAAACACTATCCAATAGGAACTTAGATGATATCATACAACCAAACCCTATGTCCTGTATCTAACAGAAATCAGATCTAACCAATTACGAGCTACTAATACTGATTATGAGTCTTATGTTAACATTGATTAACTTGTCACAATTATGAGGCGACTATTAAGGACCACCCTACAACTTCTTTACTATATATATATTATATGTCGGCTGTTTAATACTCCGGGTAAATAGTAATTTAGGGTTCGAACTTTGAATGCTTGTTAACGTACTTAAATTAATTTGAGTAACTCTCAATTTACTTGGACGTTTCGTCTCCAGCCGCAACTTCTCCAGAAGGCATCTTAATGTTGAGAATTTATTAGAAAAGTTATGTTCTTGTGAAAATTGGAGTTGTCTATCAGGGCCTACGGTTCGCCGACTAAATCGCGCCAGACAAAAATAGCGCCGACAAAATAGCGTCAGACTAAGAATCGATAGAGAACTCAACTTTGACAGTTTTTTTCAAACGATAGCCTACCACAACAACTTAAGTAGTATTTTCTCGTATTATTCCGTTCAAACTCATTGTTTTCTAGTAGAACCTGCTAATGCAGTCGACATGCCGATATGTTTGAAAGGCGGTACTGAATATCTTTGACATCTCATAGCCGAGTATTATCTTTACTTTATTTACTATTGTGGATTTTTTTCACATCGCGAGATTACGTCGGCGCAATTTTGTCGGGATTTGTGGAGCTTTTTTGTCGGCGCTGTTTTGTCGACAATAGTTTGTCTTGCGCTATTTTGACTGGACACCGTCTATTACCTCTTTTTTCATTGCGTTTGCTGATGCCATGTTGGTCCATGACATGGGTCAAGCCGTCTGAGTCTTTCCCAACTATTGCATTCCAGTCGCCGATTGAAGCTCTCATATCTCGAGTTAGGGTTTCCTTCGTGATATCCTCCAGCTGTTGATAGAGCTCTTCATTAGCATCGCTATAGTAGGAGCGTAAACTATACAGCTGTGATCTTGCGTGGGTATATGCATCAAAACCTTGCCACAATGCTCCTTGGTGACACTAGCTTGTACCACATTAGTGCCCTCTGTTCTCGGGCGCTCATCAGAAGGCAAACTCCTTTTTCGTGCCTGGATTCCTCTTCAGAGTACGGAGGCCTGTCTCCCATCGCATCCCCACTCCCAGTCCATCTTACTGATATCGGTACAATTCCATTTCCCTTTGTCAGTATATGTAGCTGTCCCATCTGCCACAGAGTGTGCACGTTCCTTGTGCCTATAGTCGGTGGCGACTCCACAGGAGGGGGACCGAGGGCCCCGTGACCCCCTATTGAGAGCCTGGCCTCCCAGTGGCCTCCTGTTGGGACCCTATACTTAATACTGCATGCCTAACAACAAATGGTTGGCCCCATGATTAGAAGTTGCAACCCAACGCCTCCTCCCCCCACTTGCCAAATCTTGGAGCCGCCACTGCCTATAGTCATCGTCTGCTTTGATGTATTCAACGCTTCCATTTCATGGAGGTTTCGCTTGGTTGTCTCCATATTATGCTCTCTTGTCAGGCGCGACCCTCCCACATGGGAAGACCCGTTTCCGCTCTTATCGTTCTATACTGTATTTCATTGTCGTTATAACCTATTATTATCATCTTCAATGCTGGTTTCCTGAATCAGTTCGCAGTAGATCCATCAGGAGCATCTCTAAGTACTGCTAGTTGGCTACCCGGTTCCTGCCTCCGCGCTGTACTTCGCCGTTGAAACCTGTCAACCTGCCAGCCAGAGGCGCTGGCGTAGAAGTTCGAAACTGGAAGGGGCTTTGTGCATCCTGGACAGAATTTCGTCATCATGCTGTGCCTTTTCATTTAAAATTGCGCCGAGGTATGAGAATTTTTTGATCTGTTTGATTTCTTGATCGTGCAGTTGTTGAGCGGATATCCGAGGCGGAGTTTGGTAGAGAGCTTCCGTTTTTGAAGGATTAATGGGCAGACCAAAGTTTCTTGCTGGTAAGGTAGAGCTGTTGGAAATCTTCGGTAAATCTGCTTCGCTACATGTAAAGAAAAAGATCAAGATAGCGAGGAGTGGTGACGCTGGAGTATGGAACCTGTCTTCTTTGGACAGAGCACCAGAAGAAAAAAACGCGTAAAGAAAGAGCAGTCATCAGCATATAGCAGTTCCTGAGCCAGATTTTCTAGAACTTTGGATTCTGCCTTCAGTCTGCTTAGGCTGAACAGTTTCCGTCCATGCGGAATCGAATATAGACACCCTTTGTTTGAAGTTCTGGTGGTTTCTTCGATGACGGCTGCATTATTCCAGCATAGTACAGGATGAAGGATGGTTGGGCGGGCACACAGTCATGCTTGACTCCAGCACCTATTTCGAAAGCCTCAGAGAGACAGCCTTTAAATGATACTCGACCAACCATGTCGTCGTGAGACATTCTGACCATAGCAATAAAAGAAGAAGGGGACGGCCGAATTTATGCAGAATAGCCCATAATATAGGACGGTTAACCCCTTAACTGGAGATACCGGATATATCCGTCAATTTCACATTGAGTTACAGTTAAATACACGGTTAAGGGGTTAATAGAATCGAAAGCGTTTCTCAGATCGAACAAAAATTACGAATAGTGGCAGATTTTGTTCACGGAATTTTTCTTGCAATTGTCTGGAACAGGACATTGCGTATAAGTGCCTCGATCTGGGCGGAAATCATTTTCTGACTCAGGTAGAATCCGGTAGACAACATGTTCGGATAGCCGTCTGGCAAGGTTTGAGGCGAGTATATGTATATTCCCGGTAATCGACAGAAGAGAGGTATCTCTGTAGTTATCACAGAGAGATCGCTCTCCTTTGCGCTGGTAGATTGGTATTACCTGGGCATCTTTCCCGTCAGATGGTAACGTTGATTGCTGCCAAATTGCACAGAACATGGATTGAAGTTTCCGAGCAATGGGTAGAAGAGCGACTTTGAAAACTTCTGGCGGAAGACCATCTGGCCAGCATGCGCCAACCGCTAGGCAGCCTACTGCACAGTTTCTATCTAACATCTCTTCGTTTCGGGTCGTCTCTCAGGCCGTGCAATTTCTAGTGTAGTTCTTAATAATTATGGGACAGTTTGACTCTTTCGACTCAATCAATCCGTTGTAATTTTCAATAAAATCTGTTCTCATAGAAAAAAATTCTAGGTACGTTCTAATGGTTCCTGTCTCATGTGCAGCATACATATTCTGCTCTTCCACCCTCGATCAATCGCATCTCAGCCAAGTGTCCTCCAAAGCTTTCTTTACTGAATCGACTCATGACTTGATCTCTTTCACGCAGTCTAAAAGTAAAGCTCTTTCATGTTACGTTCGACGTTGACCAGGATATCCACATTCTCTAACTCCGTCTCATCCGTAACACTCGTAACAGATTTCGACAAGTGCAGAGGGCGCTGTAGTGCCAACGGGTGGGTCACTGAAAACTCACTACATTTTTTGTAAGAATCAAACGTATCAATGTTCTTTAGGGTCTGACATTGGGTACCTGGCAACGGCCCCCATTCTGACTGAAACCGGTCGTGAGATTTGCGCAAGACCTTTGAGAAAATTTATGGGGGTAGGTAACGTGTGATGTGTGTGATCAGGCGATGCCACTTTCAAGTGAGAAGAATACGATCAGTCCGGCGCTATCTACCTGTATCCGGTGTGGTTCACTTTGTTCAGGCCTTGGTGCTAACAAGGATTGATTACTGCAATAGTGTGTTGTGGGGTCTCCCGGTCAATAAACTGGATCACCTGCAGTCTGTGCTTAATCAGTCGGCGAGGATCGTGTTCGGATGTCGTTGGTGCGAGCACGTAACTCCACTTCTCAGGGATCGTCTTCATTGGCTTCGAGTCCCTGAGCGGATTGTGTTCAAGAGATGCTGGCTGACGTACAGAGTGCTGCATGACCCGTACTTTCCGGAGTATCTCGCCTCTCTTGTAAAGAGACCGCAGTGCAGTGATAGGAGATTGTCACTCCGTTCGAGTCGTAGGGTCAAACTTCAGGTTCCTCCTCCCTCCAAGACTGCCAAGTTCGGAGAGAGATCCTTTACACGTGGCAACCCTATCTTGTGGAACTCTCTTCCTGATGACGTCACCACGGCTAATACTCCTGAGCACTTCATCAAGAGCTTAAAAACGCATCTGTTTGGATTGGGGTATAGTTGAGATGTTAAAGCGCTTTTGTTGTGGGCCTCAGCCTTGTTACAGCGCTATAGAAATCGTCCAAGAATGAATGAATGAATGAATGAATGAACGTGATCGAAGAGGATACGTTAATGTGCGACAGCCTTTTTTGCTCGTCGGAGATTTTTACCCTATAATGTCGATGCGCCTCATTTCACAACCCTGGCTACGCCACTGGTGTTTGATGCCATCTTTAGATCTTGCTCCAATTCTCGTCTCTATAGAGCTCCGTGGCTTAACTTCTGTAGACTGGTAGGTAAAGGTAACTCCATAGGCCAGCTGAGGGGCGGGGGCGCTTGGGACAGAAACAATCGAAAAGTTTCTGCCGCGGCCGGGAGTTGAATCACGGACCTCAAGATTGGCAGATCAGCGCGCTAACCACTATTCCACCACGCACCTTCTGTGCACTGGCTTTGCACCTTTTCACCAATCCAGTGGCGGCTCCAGGATTTGGCAAGTGGGGGCCAACCATTTGTTGATAGGTATGTAGTGGCAAATATAGGGTCCCAACAGGAGGTTACTGGGGAGCCAAGCATACAATATGGGGCACGGGCCCTCCCCGGGCCCCGTGTGGAGCCGCCACTGCACCAATCAGTTACCATCGCACCATTCTCTGCATGGGCTTTCGTTCTTGTTGTGGTTATTCACTTTCACCAACGCGTATGGTTATTCCAACGAAAGGGTATACATGCAAAATTATATTCATACTTTTCATAGTTTGCGATGCAAATGTCAACCTACCCACTCTTTTGACATCTGCTTCAACCGTCTTTACTTCGTCCGCAAATGGACTGCAATCGATGGCGATGAACGCCAAGAGCAACGTCAGCGATGCAAGAACGACCTTCATGATGAGATCTTCTTTTGATTTTACAACAGAGACAACGACGACGTCTTCTTCTTCTATAGAGCGTCTTCGAGCCTTCCCGTCGACTGCATTGCGTCGCTGATCTCTTTTATAGACTGTAACGTGGCTTCTGAACCACCGCAGTGCGGTTTGCTACACAATCCTTATCTATAATTAATTAATTATTAGTTGACGTCTATTATACAATCTAATCTAGTTGATCTTCAGCGTAGGCCTAAGTGTTTTAGACAGGAGACGTAAGCGACAGTAACTACGCCTATTGTTCCTTAATATGAATATTGAGAGAATTATTTATGACCTAGTGGCTATTTTTGTGATGGATTGAAACGATTTATATCTATGGCTTTTAATTGAATATTATTTCAAGTGATCTCTCAATTTGCGTTTAAACTGATAATTTTAACTTCAGATGATTTGTTTATGGTGTCATTTGTCAGTTCTGTTCTGTTCTGTTCTGTTCTTTAGCCATCCTCGATACGAGGTTAGGCTACACTATGTATCACATCTCTCCATGTCTGTCGTTCTTTTGTTCTCCGAATCATGTTTTGAAATGAGAGTCCAGTCCATGTTGTTATGTTATCTAGCCAGGCTGTTCTTGGTCTTCCGCGTGATCGTCCTCCGGATAATGTTCCTTGAATTAGTTCTTTTTCTAGGCAATAGCCTTGTTTTCTCATGACGTGTCCATAATAACATACTTTGCCCTGTTTAATGTTGTTCAGCAGACTTATTGTTGTACCTGCCTGCTCTAACACCCACTCATTAGTTCTTTTTGCTGTCCATGAAACTCTTAGAATTTGCCGTAATCTTTTCATTTCAAAGGCTTCAATTCTTCGCTCGTCTTCATTATTCAGTGCCCAGCTTTCTGAGCAGTATGGGGCTGTCCATTAATTATGTCAACAATTTTTGGGCAATTTTTGACCCCTCCCCCTCTTGTCAACAACTGTCACTTCCCTCCATAATTACGTCAAAAACTGTTGAACCCCCCCCCCCAAGATCAATGACAGGTCCCAATAACAAGGTTATTATTTTTTGTGGTGATGACCATTTTTTCCTTTTTTGCTCATCGAATGTCAAAATGTGGTGGTATGACCTTTTTTGCCATGTTTTTTTCCATTGTAATAAGTAGTATTCCATGAAATTTCATATTTTATGATTATTTGTAAAAAGTGAAATTGTTGACGTCAACTTCTCTTAACTCCCCTCCCCTGTCAACGACTGTCAAACTTTTTCAAACACCCCCATCTAAATTGTTGACGTAATTAATGGACAGTCCCTATGTGACAACTGGCCAAACCAATGCTTTCCACAATCTGATCTTTGTATTATTTTGCAGATTGTGGCTCTTCCACAGTTTCAAAAGCGCTGCGTTTACTCTTCTTCCTTTATTCAATCTTTCTCGAATTTCCATTGAGCAGTTTGCATTTGCTTGGATTAGTGATCCTAGGTATTGGAAAGACGTGACATTTTCTAGTGGTAATCCATTAACAATGAAGTTGATGTTATGTTCTAATTCAGATGTTGTCATGACTTTAGTCTTACTTGCATTGATTTCTAGTCCATACTTTTGCTGATGTTGTTTAGCCGGTCTATCTATTAGTTCTTGAAGGTCTTGTGGCGTTGTTGTTATGAGCACTATATCATCAGCATAGCTAAGATTTGTAATCATTCTTCCTCCAATTCTTAGCCCACCCTCATATCCATCTAACGTCTGTCTCTCTCATTAATTATTGGTTTTGCCTTTAGTCTTATTTTAATTATCCTCTCATTTACCGGTTCATATTCTAATATTGCATTGGAATACTTTTTGTTGATCCAGATTGCTACACCGAGTTGTCCTTGTTTGGTTTTTCCGGAATAGACTATCTTGTGCCCTTCTATTGTGTTGAAGTGACCTTGGCCTTCCCATCTTACCTCTGACAATCCACACACTGCTATGTTTATTCTGTCCAGTTCTTTTCCTAGTAAATATAATTTTCCTATATCCAGCATCGTACGCCAATTCCAAGTTATAATATATAATATAACAAGGTTTAAAGTGGTTCAGTAGGGACTGCCCTGTGTTAGTTCCAATAGTCAGCTTTTTTCTTAATGGAATGTTACTTATATTTGAAAGTTTTGTTTTCCTTTCAGTAACCCTCTTATCAACCTTGTCCTGATTGCTCAACAAAATTCGCGGACCTTTTTTCTCCGGGCGACGTCCGAACCCGCATCTATTCTTCATATCCTTGTGATTCATAGTGTTCTTTCGGGAAATAAGGTGGTAGGCCTCGAGTTCTTTCCACCTCGCAGTTGAGAAGTCAACATTTCGTATAATTTACTATAGAACAAAATACTTTAAATAATTTATAGCTGTCATTATTGCTAACGTAATCAATGACATTGCGAGCCCTAAAATTTTAAGTAGTGACAAATTAATCTCAGATTGAATTAGGCCTACAAGTAGTCTGGAGAATTCGTTCGAGTCCGAAGAGGAGGCACGCTTTTATGGACACTCTTAGCAATTGATGTCGGCAAATCTTCAACATCAATGAGACATGTTTCAGAAAATATACAACCGACTCTCTCAATTCAAAGCGTTTGAGTTGATCATCAATTGTGTAATTGTGTAAGTAGAGCAGTGGCCTAGCCAAGGGGGAGTTGGAAGTCACTGCCTGTGAGATAGCCACTAGGGGCGCTAACGAGGCTTGAACCCGCTCCGTCAGCCTACCGCTCCAGCGCGTAACCCATGGCCCTGACATCTTCCGCCCCTCCCTCATATACAATGGATTCAAAGAGCAATGACTTCCATTGTTTACCAGAGTCGTCTGAAATTAATCAGAAGAGCAGAAGTCAAAACGTAAATATCAACACAATGAAACACACACTGAGATGTTCCAGCAATAGCCGCATTAGGCATAAGTGCACTGTCATTGATGCGGTTGCTAATATTCGTAAATTTCTGTTGATAATTTTCATTTATGGCGCTCTTCGCAAAGGTAGGCAAGTGCGAGAGTGCGGCATCTGCAGAGTTAGTACATCTGAGTATATGAGTATCTGTCGGAGTGTCTATGCGCCTGGATAGTAAGCATGGACCGGACGGAGGCATGATGGTTGGTTTGAATGTGCCAACTTGTTGACTATTAAGCAGCATTTTCAAAGTCAATAATAACTCTAAGACATTTCATCCAAAATTTATAAATTGTATCCGCAGTAAAAAAATAGCATCCATTCTACACAAAATATGCAAATTGCAACAAAATCGGTCGTACAGTTTACGAGATATTAATTTTTGAAAATATGGGCTCTTTCCCGTTATCCGGACCCCAGTAGAGGGATGGTGTAGTTGGTGTTAGGATTAGGATTAGGGTTAGGGTAAGGCAAAATATGAACCGAAAAACGCATGTTTCTACAATGGCTAAATTGCCTGAAGAGCTATCGAAAGCTATCGACGCTTCAACAAAGACCAATGCAGTGCAGAAATTTCAAAAGGAAAAAAGAGAAAGGACAAGAGCTGGATAAAGGTATATACAGTACTTGGATTCTTGTTCAAGAAAAACGACAGCCGAAGAACACCATATAGGACCTGAGGAAAAGCAAAGCATGATAGTCAAATGCTCATATTTCCACATTTTATTTTGTCATTTGCGTTCCGTCATTCTCACGGCATGTCTAGGCTAGCAATCTCAAAGTTTTTTTTTAAGAAATCGCGTTCCTAGGTCGGACAGAGGAATAATAATTCTATTCTCATCAAGCTTAACTGATTCTCGAATCATTGCAAAGATAATTATTTTTATCTAATACTGATGACGTCTTAGACACGAAAATAGAAAATCTAAAATAGGCGATGACGACATCAAAACTGTCGCTGACGTCATAATGGCAAACGAGAAATCGAAGATTTAAAAGAAAGAGGAAGCGAAGAGTCTATTGTGATTTCGATTGGAAAGCGTTGTTGTCCATTGATATTCCGTTCGTTTTCTCGTCCTTTCAACTGCGATGGAATGCAACCCTGTCTGTAGCACCGACCAGCAATGCAAGTGAGTGAAAACCAAGAAATAATAACTGCCAACTGTTATTCTTTTCCAGCTTATTTTGTCATCGAAATTGACACTTAAATCAATGAAAATGGACAGCTGTCACCACTCACCAGAACCAATGATGATGATGATGATGATGATGATGATGATGATGACGACGATGGTGGTGGTGGTGGTGGAGGTGGTGGTTGTGGTGGTAGTGTTGGTGTTGGTGGTGGTGGTGATGATGGCTGTGAAGGTGGTGATGATGATGATGGTGGTGGTGGTGGTGGTTGTGATGATGATGAATTTTAAAATTTGGGTCTCTTTAGTTTTTTGCCATATTTTAGCAAACTCTAAAAGATATGAGCATGAAATTTTGCAATTACATCAGAAACATTCCCAGAT
>CM030856.1:906729-921729 GCA_018105865.1 Metaphire vulgaris
AAAATCTTCAGGTTTGAGAAGCGAAGATGAAAGTTGACCTCAACTTTAAGCAAGATTTGCTTCTGATTATTAGCAGGGTCTTGCAAACAGCTTTTATTCTGGAGAGAAACCACATCAAAGCAGCGTTTCCATCTCTACATGGGATTTTATTTTTTCCTCTCACAAAAAAGAGAGGAAATTGGACCGGAGTTTAGCAAAATTTTCCGCAGCAGCAGAAGTAGCAATGGTGTCACGTGATCCAAACGCTCACTGGAACTTCCGCTCAACTATTTTGCCGATTGTTTCAAATAAAGGTCTTCGGTGTTTGCGCCGATTTAGTAAAGGTCTATCGTACATCACGTGGTCTGTAACATTTATGTTCTTGGTTGCTTCGATTAATTCCTTCTGACTAACGTTCTCTTAATGATGATGATGATGATGATGATGATGATGATGATGATGATGATGATGATGATGATGATGATGATGATGATGACGATGATGATGATTTGATGATGATTACGATGATGATATAATTGTGATTGTGTGATGCTTAATGAAGTGAGTAAGATCTACCTTCTGCCTTTGATGATTATGGCGATGGCGATGGCGACAATTGCGAAGGCAATTGATGACGTCACCGCCAGACCGATCATTGACGTCAAATTTACTGCAAAGACATCCATAGAAAGGCGATTACATTACGACCATTACGGCGTGTATGTGTGCCTGTGCATGTGTTTATGTGTGTGTGTGTGTGCCTGTTAAAAGATAGAGTGATGGAGATAAGCAATATCCAATGAAAGGATTTTGAAGAAGAAAGACTAAAAGAAAGTCTGTTTGAATTGGTTCAAGAGACTCTTTCGTCTCTAATCGTCATTACTTGGTGCTTATCTCATCATTCTCAGTTCTTTGTCCTTCACTCTTCAGTCCGTCTGTTATGCTTCTGCTTATCTCGATATTCTCTTCCTCTTTATCCTCCTCCTCCTCCTCCTCCTATATTCTCTTCCTCTTTATCCTCCTCCTCTTACGCTTTTCTTTCTTCCTACTGATGTACGGTTGCCATGACGATCGCCATTTTATGCGTTGATCTTCTTTCTCCTCTCTCTCTCTCTTTCCGTCGTTCCATTTCGCTGGCGTGCATTTGGGGGAATTGGAATTAACCCCCGACATTTTCAGACGAAATCCAACGGGCGCCGGAAGTAAGTAACGCTTAGGACAGCAGACGTCGCCTGAGAGACAGAACGTCGACAGAGGGAGCCTCTGGCCGCCGATCAGAGGTCAACGCGGGGTCAAACTGTCGGCCGCATAAACGCTATTGATACCCGGCGACGCTGAGGCATTTGTCAGAGGTCGAAGGTCAACGACCCTAGAATCGATCATCATGAAAAGACTACGTACGCTCTTTAAGGACGCAATACAAGGAACTCTAAATGCTGCCGCGAAGATTCTAATATGACTTAGGATGGAAGGATAACGACAGAAAGACAGACAGACAGACAGACAGATAGATAGATAGATAGATAGATAGATAGATAGATAGATAGATAGATAGATAGATAGATAGATAGATAGATAGATAGATAGATAGATAGATAGATAGATAGATAGATAGATAGATAGATAGATAGATAGATAGATAGATAGATAGATAGATAGATAGATAGATAGATAGATAGATAGATAGATAGATAGATTGATAGATTGATAGATAGATAGATAGTATGCCAATATAAAGAATCGATCGTATGGCACATATACTTTGTGCATGCTTGCACTTTTTCTGTACTTTTTGCATCTATAATATTAAAATCCTTATCTGTATGTCTCTCTGTCTGTTACCTTCAAGCGTTCTGATTGGTTGACTATTGGTAGACGGTTTAGACCGTTTAGTCCTTACGTCGCGATGCGTTGGTGGGCGAGCGTTGACTATTGGTAGACCGTTTAGTCCTTACGCCGCGATGCGTTGGTGGGCGAGCGTTGACTATTGGTAGACCGTTTAGTCCTTACGCCGCGATGCGTTGGTGGGCGAGCGTTGACTATTGGTAGACCGTTTAGTCCTTACGCCGCGATGCGTTGGTGGGCGAGCGTTGACTATTGGTAGACCGTTTAGTCCTTACGCCGCGATGCGTTGGTGGGCGAGCGTTGACTATTGGTAGACCGTTTAGTCCTTACGTCGCGATGCGTTGGTGGGCGAGCGTTGACTATTGGTAGACCGTTTAGTCCTTACGTCGCGATGCGTTGGTGGACGATGTTCGAAGACGACGTTGCTATTGGTAACAATTGTTCGTAGAACCGGTTTGGTCGAGTCATTGCAGCGTCAGAGGGCTGGGCGTGCGACGACGTTGCTATTGGTAACAATTGTCCGCAGCCTGAGGTAGTTTTAGCGTACACAAAAAATACGTGTACAGCGTCACAAATGGCCACAGTTGCGTGATTTTAACGTACATAGGCCTAATTATTACGTCGCGCAGAGCTTGGCTATAGGTGGCGATCATTGAAATGTTGTTCAGCATGAATTCAATGATTGGATATTAGGTATAGGTATTGGATTAGTATTATCCTGCACTGCGAGCGAAGCGAGCGAAGCGAGCATCTTTCTAGTGTCTCTATCAAATCCCCCTCTCTCTATCTTCTTTCTATTATTGATTAACCATCTTTACTGTTCGTCTTTGCACTTTTTCTAAAAGCTCTATATCGTTTTTCAAGAATGGATTCCATGCCTGAACACAGTATTCTAGATTGGGCCTTACCTATGACATATTTAGTTTTACGGTTATCTCTTTGTCTCAACTCACTATTGTCCTTTTCATTAGTCCCAACATTCGGTTTCCCTTTTTGCTGCCTCCATGCATTGGTGAGATGGATTCATACTTCTATGGATGATTATCCCCAAGTCTCTTTCTTTTTCTGTTGTGGTTAGAACCTTCCCCTCTAAAGAATATTCATTGCCATTATTATATTTCCCAACATGCATTACAGAACATTTATCGATATTAAAAAGCATCTGCCAGTCCACAGACCACTGAAACAATTTTCTTAGATCCTCCTGTGGAATGTTGTCATCATCAGACTAAATATTTCTGCACATCTTTGTATCATCAGCCAACTTGGGCATTTTGGACAGTAATCCTTCATCGATATCAGTTTTACTTGCCTATGCATTAGGAAAAGCAATGGCCCAAGCACCGAACCCCGAGACAGAGGGACTCCACTAATAACTCTTGCCCATTTCAAATGGCCACCCCATGTGCCAACCCCTTGTTTTCTTCCCTTCAAACAATTTTCATTTCCATCTGAGAACATTGCTCTTCATTCCACAGGACTTCAATTTGGCAGCCGATCGTATGTGGGGCACTTTATCAAAAGCTTTGGCAAAATCTAAATATAGTGTGTCTTTTGTCTTGCCAGTGTTTTATCCAGGCCTCGCAACACCAAGATTCTACCCCCCCCCCCCCAAAAAAAAAAAATCAGCAGTGGCACAAATTTTTGCATTGAGCCGTGTCTCTTTCCCTCCAGTCAAGTCAAAACTCCCGCCCCCCCAAAGCCATGGGGTCTGGATAAAAGATTGTGTCTTGCCATCGTCTAAGCTATCATAAACCTCCTCCAGAGGCAGAAAGTCTAGCAGACAGACAGATAGCTAGAGTGAGACAAACACAGAAAGACAGAGAGAGAGAGAGAAAGAGAGAGAGAGAGAGAGAGAGAGAGAGAGAGAGAGAGAGGTATACAGAGAACAGCACGGACAGCGAGACAGAGATGCAGCACCAGCGAAAGCGCAATATAAATCAGAACCAATGTGCAAATAGTTAAACAAAGAAGGGTTTCATCTATTTTCCATCCTCTCCTGCTTCTCTTCTAAAGTCTATTCTTCCTCTTCGTCGTCCTCTTCCTCTTACATTCTCTCATTCTCTTTCTCGTCTCCATCCTCATCCTCCACTCCTTCCTCTTCTTCTTCCTCATTTTCGTTTTTCTTCACTATCTTCTCCTCGTTCTTCTTCTTCTTCTTCGTCCTCCTACTCCTCTTTCTCCTTTTTCTTAACTATCTTCTCCTCATTCCTTTCCTCCTTCTCCTTCTCCTCCTCCTCCTCCTTCTTCTTCTTCTTCCTCTTTGTCTTCTCCATCGTGCACCGCCTATTCTTCTTCCTCGTTCTACCCCGCATATTTTCCCTCCATTTCCTCCTCCTCCTCCTCCTCCTCCGCTTCCTCTTCCTCTTCCTCTTAGCAGCGTTGAAAAGTAGGAGGAGGTAATGTCACCAAAGCGATCTACCATCGTTAACGACCAAAGAAACATCTGATCTTTCTAAGATCTTCGAAAATCATCGACCGATGGGTCGGGAGAGGAGGGAAGTGTCACCGGTCAGTTGACTGCCCCTCCCTCCCCTCCGTCCCTCCCTCTGCTCTTCCCTCTTCCGGCGCTCACACCCGGTTGTCGGAAGATCTCATTGTTTAAAGGCCCTTTCGGTGGCGAGAGAGAGAGAGAGAGAGAGAGAGAGATGAGAAATATCATCGGGTATTATTTGACTTCGAGTGTCCGGATCCCTTGCAGCGTCTTCCTGCCTTCGGCTCAGAGCGCCTCGGCCATTACAGGCATCACCAGACAGCCCCCACCCCCACCCCCACCCCCACCCACAACCACATATCCACCGTCCATCCATCCATCCATCCTCCCTCCCCTTCTCTCCCGCTTCCGGCCATCGCCCAAACTGTCAACTCGCCGAAAATAGTTCCTGTGTCGTTGCCATGACAACAGCGGAGTGATTTGTTCTTTCCGAACGATCACAGACGCAAGAAGCCTTTGATCAATCTGAGCGCAACGACGGTCGCCTTGGTAACGACCGTCGTCTTAGTAACGACCGTCGCCTTAGTAACGACATCGCAGACGCCATTTTCGAATCTAAGTTAGGACAAAAGAAGTGACCGAATAAATGAACACAGGAAGACAAAAATCATGAACAGCTAAATACACATATTGTCACTCCTATTAATTGCCACGGCACTCGTCTTGAGCGGTTGTCATGTCTTCATCATTCATTTTGGATATTCGATTCAATTTCCCTGCATTTCATAATCAAGTCGGACACATTTAGAATTGCTTTCACCTTACTTACTTCTGCGCAAAGCATTGACATTCGCCAAATGAGTGATCTCATTCGTGATACCCTTTGACGTTCATTTCCGTGAAGAACATTGAACTGGTTGGGGTGCGGGTGGTTGGGGGGGGGGTGCTGTGGTCGTCTCTGACACCTTTAAGTGGAGATCATTTCACCTGTCTTTTATCAAATGGAAACAGTCTTGGTTGTCCGCATAAAATCATCATTTTGCCTAATTTTCAGTGACAGCTGCCCTGGTTGGTGGGACGAAATTCCCCTCCCCAGCTAATGTGGGAAGAAAACTCATTGAAGGAGGAGAAGGAGGAGGAGAAGGAGAAGGGAATATAATGAGGGAATGGAGAAAAGTAAGGCAAATATATATATAATATATATGTATATATATACTTATATATTATATATATATTATATATATTATATATATATTAGGGTGGCCCGAAAATTTGTATATATATATACACACTGTGGCCGGAATAAAATGAACCCTTTGACAATTATGAAATCCAATGTCAATTAATTATTTATATGTTTTTCTTTATTCCAGACCTCATTTAGATTTTAATATAAAATTAAATTGAATATGATCTTCATTTCTAAACATTTTGTTTGTTTGTCAACACATTCAATGACGTAGAATATAACGTCAGCCAATAGATAGACAGAAAACTGTTATCAGTAATTAATCAGCTGACGGCAAAAGTTGCAAAACTGATCAAACGATTAACCCCTTAACCTGGGATCCCGGATATATCCGTCCATTTTACATTGAGTTACAGTTAAATACACGGTTAAGGGGTTAAACGGAATCCAATGAAATTTAGCGTTAATGACGCAAGCAGGCGACTCTTCGTGTGTTTAAAATTTTATCTAAATCGGAGCAGATTCGAGGTAGTTATTGCAATATGTCTAGAGGATCACTTTTTCCGAGTACACAGTATATATATAGGTTTTATACAGTATATAGATACTATAGCCTATATTATATTCAAAATCTAAAAACTGTAACTGCGAGGGAATTTTCTCTTAATTTTACTACACTTTTACCGAAAAATAGGTTGACAAGAAAAAAACAGGTCCACCGCAGTTTTATTCCTCGTAGTTTAACTATACTTTTGCCCAAAAATAGGCTTCACAAGAAAAAAAGTCCTGTGGGGGGATGCATCCTCAGTCCTCACTCATCCCCCACGTGGAATCGCCACCGACTGCTCTCTGAAACGATATGAATAGAAATACTGTTGTTGTTGGTGAGTTTCTCGTTCTTACTGATTTCCTTCTCTTTGATGTTCATCGGTTCTTGGCTGATGTCGGATGACGTAATCAGCGTAGCAACAGAAGAGGAGGCAACGCTGGTTGCCATGGCAGCCGTAAGTGACGTCATCTTGAACTCCGGCGTCGCTTTTTAAAAAAATGAAAACGAGCTCAGAGAGATTAATCGACGAAGAGAGTAGGAACAGAGGAATCCCAATGACAGTGGATCTGGCGCGCCATCAACAGTGGCGCTATAGAAGTTGATTGATTTAGTGACTGACTTTTTCAATGAGTGCGAACGATTTTCGAAGGAGAATTAACCCTATATTGAACAATGTTAACTGCAGGCAACATAGGGAATATGTTAACCAGGCAACATGTTGCAATATAGGGTTAAGAGAACGTTTAACTTTATTGTCTCCAGATCATGCTCGATTTGTCTGGGGTAGGGTAGAGGTAGAGGCTCTATCGCCCCCTCCACTCGTCAATGGCTACTCGCCCTCCCTTTGGGGGTCGATAGCATTGAGTGGTCGCCGTTCAATTCCCGCCGATGCAATGAAAATGCAATACAGGACTTCTATAGCGCCTCTTACATTACCACTACGAGTCGATCCCTGCTTAGAGTCGTTTGCTTAGAAAATGAGGCTTTGGTCTTCGCAATGGACCGAGTGTATGGGGTGAGAAGTGAGAGAATGGAGCAGTGGCGTCGCCAGGATTTGCGGAAGGGGTGGGGTTTGGTTTTTGGTTTTCACCGTGACCAACTTCGTAAAAATAATCTGACGAGCATTTTCCCCTTTCAGGTGCCGACAAGCAAAAATAGGTCGTCACCTCTTAAACAGTTACATTCTATAGTCTGGTAGCCAAGGGAGTTTTTTACCCCCAAAATCGCGTCCCAGAATAAGAAATGCATAGAAACTCATATAAAAAATTGTTTTCGGCAGCCAAGGGGGTTTTAACGCCCAAAGCCCCCCTTGGCTACGCCACTGGAATGGGTGACTACTCCAATCGCCAGGTTTTTCTGAAAATCACCTTTGATGGACGAACAATTAGAAATTAAAAAGAAAACACAAGAAATTGACAATCGCTAAGTCCTAACAGTGTAGAATGTCGTTAATATTTAACGATTAGGATGAAGAGCATGTTAGAACAACAACAGTTTTTCTGACTTGAATGAAAGAGTACTTTTTTATTACCTACTTTAAATTCTTTCAACGTCGAATCTTTTCTTTTCTTTGTTATAAGAATTTCAAATAACCGGAAGTCTTACGCTCTGAGCAGATTCCTCTGCTTCCGGTCCACGCGTTTCCATGGCAACTGAGCTTCCACGTGACGTTTGAGTTGTAGCATCCTACAATCCCGTGCTCTTCTCTTGTTCTTCGGAACCAAGTGAGTTCATTGAGGTCAACGAGATCGGGACAACCGACAGCTGATCAAGATCAAGATCAAGATCATGATCAAGATCATGATCAAGATCAAAGTACATGACGAAGTATTGCTTAAGAAACCAGTTCTTATAAGTACAAGCAACGTTTATTTGGTGCTAGAGCAGTGGTTCTTAACCTTTTTATGATCGCGTACCCCTGAAACAAGTATAAGAGAACGAAGTACCATCTATACCAGCGTACCTTATCCCAGGACAGAAGTTTGCAATATATTGAAAATAATTATAAACTGAAAATAATTATAAACTGCAACAAATGTCTGTTACAAAATGCCAGAAAGTGGACTTTTTCTTTAAAATGTCTACAGCATTTGCATAGTATACAGGGTAAGTTGTAGTAAAAGCCTATAAAGACTTTATTTCTGGACTATGCAGTACCTCCACAACGTCCCTCAAGTACCCCCAAGAGGTACGAGAGTGCCCCCGGTTAACAACCACTGTGCTAGAGTAATATACAAATGGAACGAAATAGATGATAGGACTACATCAGCTGCTTGTATGATTTCCGATTTCTTGCTCTTCGAGTATCAATCGTAAGAAATCGGGCGTTGTACTCAAAGGGTTAACAGGAGATCCGTTGAATTAAAAAGTGAATTTGAGACAAATATGTTTCCGTTTCTCACTCGAATATTCGACGATGAACCGCGTCCTATTCTTCTGCTTCGCCGCTGAGGAGGAGGAGGAGGAGGAGGACTCGAGACCGGAAATCCAGATCTTGACGGAGTTCCCCTTGGACACGTAGAGTCCGGGACTGATCCGCCGATCGGATGCACACAGAGGCACTGCTTCCTTCCTCCCGTTGTCCACCATGCGTCCGTAGGCTCTGCACTGTCTCCCTCCGCCGCCGCCCCAACCCCCGGCCCCTGCCACCCCCTCCGCCACCCCCGCCGATTCGTTCGACTGGATCGGGCGAATGAAGTCGTACAGAGTGAGGTTGACCCGCTGACCCCGGGCGACCGCAATGACCCACGGATGACTCATCGCATCGCACGACGTCGAATCCGATGACGTCATCGTGCTGACGATGAACCCGGACGATGACGTCACGCGGAATTCGTCGTTCGTTCGACACGAATCGCTCGGAATCGGTTGAACTGAAGAGAAAAACAACATACAATCAATCGACGAACTTCTAAGGCGCCACTGTCATAATGCCGATGGCGCGCCAAAACCAAAAAATAGAATTAGAACCAAGTAAGGTCAGAAAGGTCGGTCAGGTTGGCGGAGGAGCAATCTAAGGGGCGCAAATCAAGCCAAACAGATGTGTTTTAAGGGTAGATCTGAAAGATGATAGATTAATTATTATTATTAGTTGTACGAAGTGATGTTGGTAATGCATTTTAGAGCCCAGGACCATAAACAGAAGAGCAAGTGGTGCCAACGACTGTACGAGAATAAGGAACAACAAATGAAAGTCCCGCCGCGTATCTCGAGCAGTGTCTATTTATCGTTGGTCGAAGGATGAGCCATGTCTGAATGGAACAGGGTTGATTGCATAACGTGGTCTTATAGACTAAAAGCAGATTTTACAATATTACTGTAAATCGCTGTTTATAGGAAGTCAATGTAAACTGACTGAGAACCTTTGTTCAAATCTGGGATCAGTGGGATGTAATTCTCACGACGAACTGAACTCTTCTAATAATTAGTTCTGCAGTTCCTTTGGTGACCGGTGACATCAAAGACGATCAATGAAGTATGTAAGTAAGTAAACACGAACTTTCTATAGCGCTGCATTCCAGAAAGCTTGGCGCAGTGCACCAGCTTAATATTCACGAGCGCTCAATCTGCGTTAAATCCACAGTCCTCCGTAATCCGTAATCCGTGCTGAATGAAGACGTCTCATAGTGGGTCTATGTACTTACTTACTCATTCCCACGTACAATCGCCCCTGCATGTCTACTCCACCTGCACCTCAATCACCATTTGGTCAGATAGGCAGACTGTCTGTCGATCGATGGACCTACCTACCTACCTACCTGCCTACCTACCTACCTACCTACCTACCTACCTACCTACCTACCTACCTACCTACCTACCTGCCTACCTACCTACCTGGAACGCATCGATAGGTGGCCTCGAGGTAGGTCTTCAGTTCCTTCAGACACGGCCTCGTGCTCTCGAACTCAGCGTCTGGAATTCGAATCTCGCAGACTCTTTTGGCGGAACAGCGACGATCGGCAATGTCAAGGACGAAGCGCAGACAGCCGATGTGCCCAAGGTCAAGTTCAACGCATCTTCCGATCTTCATTCGTCCGTAGATCGCTCTGTCCATCACGATCACCTCACCCTCTGAACATTCCGCTCGAAACACTTCTGTATCGCAGTACTCACCAGTATGCGCTGATGCATAGAGCACACATACACAAAGACACACATTTAAGCATAGATATACACGTACACATACATAGAAATACGCATACATACATTGAGGCACACAACCACACATAGAAGCACACATGCATACATGATTAATACACGTACAATACATAAAAGCACACGCATACACGTTTAAACACGCATGTACACATATTAGAACACCTACACCTATACACATATAGACACACGGACATCTACATTATTCATGTTGAAGTTATGAAGGTGCTCCTTTGTCTTTACTCTTGTCATTGTTTTTGTCTTCGTCTTGACTTCTTCTCTGTTTCTTTGTCTGTCTCTGTCTGTCTGTCTGTCTCTGTCTGTCTGTCTGTCTGTCTGTCTGTCTGTCTGTCTGTCTCTCTCTCTCTCTCTCTCTCTCTCTCTCTCTCTCTTTCTGTGCCTTAGAGGAACAAGTTTGGCAGATTTCTGGTCTCGGCTGAAAATAGTTCTGTTTTGTGGAGTTTTGAGAAAATCTTCCATAAAATTTACGATAGAAAAATGCGAATTCTTTCGTCATTTTGGCTTTTTTCTCTGAAATCTTCTAATCCGGTCTTCTAACATTGATCACAGGGTTAAGAACATTGCCGTTCGGATGTCTAAGTCCGCGTGAGTGTGTGTCTGTCTCTGTGTGTGTGTCAGCGATTGGTGAGATTAATGTTACAAAAAGCAAATGACTTTAGGGAGGACAATATCTTGCTTCCCTATTCCGTTTTTGGCGTTTGGTCGACGGAACAACCTTCTTAAAGTGCAATCTGTGCGTCCAAATGGACTTCGACTTCACTTTACCAATATTCTATACAAAGTCTACGTCTGCAAGTTCTGATAGATATAATATATATATATCGATCATACAAATGGCATTAAATACTAGAAGTGTCTTGTACAATTGTTACAGTGTATACAGCTCTCTAAACTCTCCTGATAAACTTGCTGCAGTAGTTGGTTACCCGAGCGACCCACTGTTCCCAAACAACTCTGCAATTACCATGAAATGGATCCTTCCAGTGGCGGTTCCAGGATTCCTTGGTGGGGAGATGAATGGATTCATAGAAAGTTGGTGGGGTGGGATGAAAATAGAAGGAAAAATCAATAAACTTCGCCGAAAATGGCTGAAAAAAGAAAATTTTATCTCTAATTTTACTATACTTTTACCGAAAAATAGGTTGACAAGCAAGAGAAAAGGTCATCCCTGGTTAGTTTTACTAGACTTTTACCCAAAAATAGGTCTCCACAAACAAAAAGAAGTAACTCTTAAAAGTCCGGTGGGGGATGCATCCCCACTCATCCCCCACGTGGAACCGCCACTGGATCCTTCCAAAGTCGGAGGAAATTTCCTCGAGTGTTTTAACAAGAAAGACAAGACATCGAATGAGAGAAAGAGTTATCACAGATGCAGAAAAACAAACTTTTACGGAGAAATCGAAGAGCGAAACTTTTCTTTATTCTCTTCTCTAACAATTGTCGCCGTTATAAATCTCCTTTTACTTTCCTGTCAACGGTGAGAAATCCCGTTTGTTCTGAGCAAAGAATCCAGATATCCTGCTGCTGCGCCTGCCTTCCTATAGAAAGCGCCTATACAGGGAGCGGGCATAGAGGTACTCAGCGATGGGAGGAGGGAGGAGGTCTCAGCGGGGGGAGGAGTGAGGGGGCGGAAGCGCCGACTGACAGGTAAGTCACGATTACATGACGACGACGTGTCGTTCGGTCGATGGAATCATATTAAGCAGTGTCTTTGAAGGACATTGACTGAATCCAATTTTCCAAATAAGTAAATTGCCTTGATTATATCGGAAGAGATTTTCGGCACGTGGTTTCTTTTCCCAACAGCCGATCACGTGGTCTCTAATCTCAGTCAGAGAAGAAGGAGACATTTGCATTGGGTGCAGTCAGAATTCCTTCAGCCGCTATGTACGTCGTAAGGCTTCTAAACATTCATCTAAAATGGACGGCGTCAATGTATTGAAGTCATTGCATTCAGAACCAGAAATCGTCCTTTCAACTTCGCGTGTTGAGCGAAAATCTTCAAGTCTTCAGACGAAAACTGAAGACGAAAGAAAGATAATGACCTTGAAAATTTGTTGTCTTTTGTTGATTCAAACACCAAATTGACAAAAGAACAAAAGATGAAAAAAAGAATAATGCCTAAAAAACTATTCAAAGTGAATTTGCTCACAAACATGTCTTAACTAAAACACAGGAAGAAGTCAAAGTCAAGTTCCGTCCAATTAACGTCAATTACCAATATCGTTGTTTGTATCTGACTGGATTTCTTCAAACCCCCTAAACGCAAGACGATTCGAGTTTTTCTGAGAATTTTATGTCCACTGAAAACTCTTGACATTTCCTCCAAAAATTGTTCGCTCTTCAAAGCGAAGCACTAAAAGAATGGCGAAATATGTGGTGGGCACATTATGCCCCACTCTCCCCTTCAGATGACATACTCGGAGGCGCTGCTGTGTTTATGATCTTGGAGGAAATCGTTGAACACACGAAGGCAGAAGGCAGATTGAGGCATCGACTCAGTGACTAGATGTGAAATAAATAATTCCCTCCTCCATCTTCTTCCTCTTCTGCTTTGAATGCGTTGATGATCCATTCCTCGGCTTCAGTAACTTGTGCGACCGTTAAGAGGACATTTCACGCCGTCCCATCATCTCAGATGGGAAAAGATTGTCCAGAAGAGCGAAAAAACCCGGAAAGGAATTTCAGTCTGTTTTCATCAATAAAACTCAGAATTTGACCGGCGAGAAACGAAGCTTAAGACGCGTCCAAAATTCCCGTCCGAACATTCATCAGTTGACCAGAGACAGACAGACAACCAGACATACATCAAGAAAGACAGACGTGTAAAGAAAGACAGCCATCGACATGAAATGTCGAGCAATATTATTAGTGCCCTGTGCTCTTTTTGGTTACACATATATAGGCTGAGTTTAAGATACATTCTATCTATAGACTGTCATGCTATCTGCCTCTCTTTCGTGTTCTCTCGGTACAGGTTCTCTCACGACACTCTCTATCTGTATCTTTGAAACAGACAGATCTTGGTCTCAGTGACAGGAAAACGTCTTTATATTTCCAGAATTTATGTGCATTAAATGCCCCGCTTAGAAATCGTTGGCTAAATCACATTCGATGTTTGGCAATGTGGTCTATAACTATAGCCTCTGATATTCAGGATTCCTTTACAATAATAATAATAATAATAATAATAATAATAATAATAATAATAATAATAATCATCATCATCATTATCATCATCATCATCACCATGTGCCATCTTTGAGTCCAAGTTTGGTAGTCACAACTCACAAGTTGTCACCACTTTTCTCGTTCGTCGAGAATTCTTTTTAATAATAATAATAATAATAATAATAATAATAATAATAATAATAATAATAATAATGCACTTCTATAGCACCAGTTCTAATACCCACGGGTATCACACCAGTTCTAATACCAAAGTTTTTTCAGTCGATGGTACTTCAAATCCATCCGCAAAAGACCAGGTCATTCCAGAGATCAGTCAGAGGGAAAGAGTAAGACCGTCTGTCACTGTATCATTGCCCAGATGTCGTTTAGAATTAATACCTAAAATGGCCGACCGTTGAATGTCAATCGCAGTTCCAGACCCTCGAGCACCCGACCGATGTCCGAATGTCCAATGTCAATCTCTTGGCTCAGCCTTTCCAAAGTGGAAGACTATTCCTTTGAACGCTTTTCCAATAATAATATTAACGGCAATATTTATTTCCGACGAAGGATCCAAATTGGTAAATCATGCGAACGCCTGAATTTGCCGGCGAGAAAAATAAAAGAGAAATTTCTCCACAAGATATAAGCAGTGGCGGCTCTAGGATTTGGCAAGTGGGGGGGGGGCGTTGGGGTGGCAACTTCTAATCATGGGGCCAACCATTTGTTGTTTAATGTATGTAGCATTAAGTATAGGGTCCCAACTGGGGGGCCACTGGGGGGGTGGCAGACACTCAATAGGGGGCACGGGCTCCCCTGGCCCCCCGGTGGAGCCGCCACTGGATATAAGCGCATTCAATTTCAAGACCACGACGTCGAAATATATTATATCGTCCATGGCATGACATGTCACATGACGAAGAATCCAAGAAATTGATTACAATTCTACCACAAACAATCGAGCTTAATAAGAACACACAGGCCTACGCTACAGAGAGTTGAGAGTCAGTTTCTCGTCTATTCGTATATTCTGTTTAAATAATTCATGATTACATTTTTAAAAATCAATATGTAACTTTCATATCTGGACTTTAAAAACAGCATTGTCTACTGTCCTTTCTTCCACAGTCTGTGTTATTGTTTCGCATTCTGTTTGTTAATTTGGACTAATATGGTGGTCTTTAGCGGATGGAGTTCAAATACCATCTATCTATTGCTGTAGTGTAGTATTAGATTTATTATTATTATTATTATTATTATTATTATTATTATTATTATTATTTAATCATTTTAACGACAATTTATGATGCCCTGAATAAAGACAGTGATGATGGGCAGGTCAAATGGTATGAGAAAAAGAGGAAGACCAAAGAGAAGATGGATCGATGACATTCTTGAATGGACTGGACTTGACACCACCCAAAATGCGATACACATGGCCAACGAAAGGAAAGGGCCATGGGCGAGCACTTTTACACCGTTGGCTCCGACGGTCCTTATGGACTATGGAGTGTGATGATGATGATGATGATGAATTTAATATTCGGTGGATTTAGTTTTGAGGATTGAACGCGACAACATCGGGAATGACCTTATGCGGTTTCTTGCGGCGGTTAAAATACATGAAATACTTCTGGTTGCTTGTTTTAATCAATA
>CM030856.1:924229-946729 GCA_018105865.1 Metaphire vulgaris
CGAGGCTGCACATCGACGAGCCTCGTTACCACTCGTAACGATTCTGCTTTCGCATCGATCAGAAGAAGAAGAGGAAGACGACGACGACGATCGATGCAAAGTGTAAGAAAATTCAGCGAAGGATTTAGATGGATGCGGGTTGAAGGGTTCTATAGCGAGGAATCTCCGCTTACTCTGTATTTCGTTCATTCGAAGAAGTCACCTGCGAAAACTTCGAAGCTACTTTCAACCATTCTCTCTCCTCACTCATATATATATACATATATATATATATATATATATATATATATATGAGTGAGGACGACCTTTCTCTTGGAGGCCGAAGGTCGTAAGTGAAGTCGAATGCATCCTCTGTGACCGGTGCTAGGACAAAATGTCCGCGGACATTTTGTCCGCCGACAAAATGTCACGGACAAATGTCACGGACAAACTGTAATCCTAACTCTAGTACTAACCCTAAACCGTGACATTTTGTCCGTGTCATTTTGTCCGCTGACATTTGTCCCCATGACATTATGTCCGCGGACATTTTGCACGGCCACGCTGTGACCTCTATGTGTGATTATATTAACCGCCAACCGTCCAATCAAGCGAAGTCTTATTCCTTCTCTAAATAGGCTTTAACTTTGCAGCTGTAATAAATTCTGCATGTTGCTTTTGATTGTTCGACATATTTGACGAAAGAACGCCGAGAACTTCAGGAACTATTCAACTTACATCATCACCTGCATACGATTGATCAAAAGCAGTTTACAGGTAACTGGCACTTGTTGGAAGATTCCAGGCAGTGTTTTATCCAGACTCCAGGCCTTTGGTGGAGGAAATTGAGGCTTTCGGGGAGTGGAGGAAATCGACTTGGTTGGAGGGGAAAAGACACAGTTCAATGCAAAATTTGTGTAAGTACTGGGATTTTTTTTTGGGGGGGGGGGATTTTGAGATTGGGGGAGGTATCTCATCTCCTAACAGGCCTGTATAAAACACTGATTCCAGGTGATTTGATTCCGAAAGAAGCCATTCGATTCTAAAACCGCTCTGGTCGCTATCCTTGTCTTGTTCTTGTCTTCAATCGTCTTCACGTTTTCAAATTTCAACGCAAAATATTGGTATTTGCATTTCCTAGGGGTGAGCAAGTGCCCCCTCTTTCCCCCAATGAGCGGTCGCCAATGCTTATACAGTACATTCATTGCTGCTACATAAAATTCCGATGTTAGGATGATGGAATGGAAAGAGAAGGAATGAAAATGAAAATACGAGCACTAATTGATCCTGCCAAAGTGCCATGTCCCAATAGACATGGACAATATTTTTGCATCACTCACCTTTGTAGTAAAACATACTTTTTCAATTGGAGTAAATACAAATACAAATACATCTTGACAAAATGCAATCCATCGTACATTCAGGTGTATCAGAGACAGGCGATTGCACGGTTGGTGTTGGGAGACAGGTAAATGTCTCACCTGAGAGGCAATATAATGACGTCATGGCGGACTCAAATTGAGTCCTGGCTGCACAGATTGATGGACAGGACGGTGAGCTGACATGACGTCATTCAACAGGTGAATCTGTCACTCCGTCATTCAGTTGTCAGACGACCAAAGAGCCACTCAACATGTCTATGCAGTTGGCCCCCAATGCCACAATGTACAAGAATACCAAGCGCAGTTTTTCATTGGGGTGGAGGGATAAAGTCAATTTTAAGTGAGCCTCATTTTAAAAATTGTGTACATCATTTCTCCTTCCTTCCTTCATTCCCTCCCTCTCTCCCTCTCCGGTGACAAACGACACTGACTATATGCCCTTCGATTACTTACGTATTTTGCTTCTAAACAAAACGTTGTGATAAGTGTTGTGGTCATCAGTGATATTTCAGTTAACTGAAACTGAATAGAAACTGAAATTATTTTAAAACAGTTAACTGAAACCGAAGCTAAAACTGATATTATTATTTCCAAAACTGATTTGAATAGAAACTGAAATTGGCAACCCTAAAACTGAAACTGAATAGAAACTGAAATTATTTCCAAAACTGAAACTGACTAGAAACAGAAGTTGACAACCCTAAAACTGAAACTGAATAGAAACTAAAATTATTTCCAAAACTGAAATATCACTAGTGGTCATTCGATTTAACTGACGGAAGATGAATCAGGAACAGTTCCCAAACGCTCTGGCGAGATTTTCTTATTATTCTAGTATTAACCCCATTTGCAGCGGATTTCCAGCGGGCGTATCTGCCACTTGGCTCCCTCCCCACAATTATGCCAAATGGAATCATTGACATTCATTGGGCATTAGATCAGTGGTTCTTAGCCGGGGGTACATGGACCCCTTGGGGGGTACTTGAAGGACGTTGTGGGGTACTGAATAATGATCTGGAAATAAAGTCTGTTTAATTTAAATTAATTAAAGACGTTGGCTACAATTTACACCGTATGCTATGCAAATACCGTAGAAATTTTTGTACTATTAGAAATTCTAAAGAAAAATCTCACTTTTTGGCTTATGCGCATTCTGTGACAGATATGTTTACTGTTTAGCAGCTTATAATTATTTCAAATATATTGCGAAACACAAACTTTTCTCCTGGTAGGGGGTACATGGTACTGGTAGGGTAGGACCCCCTACCAAGGGGTACCCTGTGGTAGGAGTCCTATGCTGGTAGGGGGTACTTCGATCTCTTATAGTTGTTTCAGGGGTACGTAAGCATGAAAAGGTGAAGAACCACTGCATTAGATACTAGAAGTAACTGAGTTGAACCTCTTGTTGATGGGTGTGACCTTGTCCTCATCAGCAGCTGAGCGAAGAAGAGAAGAACGAAAGACTCCTCGGCCAGATGGAGCCAGCGTAGTCGACCACCCCTCCACCACGGTTTCCGGAAGCACATCGTATCAGTCGGTGACGTCATCTCAAGTATACTTCCGCTTCAGGAAGATCACATCATTCTCTCTCTCTCTTTCTCTCTGTCTCTGTCTCTCTCTGTCTGTCTCTGTCTCTCTCTGTCTCTCTCTGTCTCTGTCTCTCTCTGTCTCTGTCTCTGTCTCTGTCTGTCTCTGTCTCTCTCTGTCTCTGTCTGTCTCTGTCTCTCTGTGTCTCTCTGTCTCTCTGTCTCTCTGTCTCTCTCTGTCTGTCTCTCACTCTCTCTTTGTCTCTGTCTCTGTCACTGTCTCTCTGTATCTCTGTCTCTGTCTCTGTCTCTCTGTCTCTCTCTCTGTCGCTCTCTCTTTATCTTCTGTACGTCAGCGCATGTAGAAGAGGTCGGGAGATTTCTGTTTATGTCAAAAAAGCAAAATTAATCAGTCGCAACAAACTCTAAAATACTAAATAAATAAGTAAGTAAACACGAAACTTCAATAGCGTTGTCTGAAAGCCTGGCGCAGTGCACCAGTTTATTCACAGGCGCTCTCAATCCGGGCAAATCCAGAGTCCGTAATCCGAAGTCCGAGGTGGTCAAGGTTGTAGACAACAACGAAAATGCAGTTCCAAGACTCAGCGGCTAATTGGCCATGCTCTGAAGTACGTGTATTAATAATAATAATAATAATAATAATAATAATAATAATAATATTATTATTATTATTATTATTATTATTATTATTATTATTATTATTATTATTATTATTATTATTATTATTATTATTATTATCATCATCATCATCATCATCATCACGCTCGAGTGAGGAGGAGTTTAAGAACGTGACAGTCTGTGACGGGGAGGGTTAAATATCATTATATCACATGTGAAGTCACACTTTCCGTTCATATAAAATCTGAAATATGTGGTGATATTTAACTTTCTTTTCTGATGTTTGTATTCTAACAGGAGATGTCAATGGTGTATGGTAATTATATTATGCTATGTACATGGAATTTTAAATTCCAATTATATTCGTCTTCTTTGTCGGAAGTTGGATATCTCTGTCTCGCTGCTAAAAATTGAACGAGAAGCTCAAATTTAATTTTATTAAATAGAAAATCCGCCTAATGTCATTTATGGACGACGCTTTAACCCTCAAGCGACCAGCTGGGGTCCTTTGGGACCCCAGTCATGGTTTTTATTGCGCAACTTTTCGGCTATTGATGATATTCAATAACGGTTTAGTGAATTTGTAGCTTGGCTACTGCTTCGGGTTTGGGTAAAATAAAATCGATCTTATAACATGTGTAATTTTTTAAAATTGTCATTTCGTGTTGGGGTCCCTTGGGACCCCATTCGAATTTTCGCACAGAAGGTTGTTTTAGCCAATGTGTTTGCTTTGTTAGACTTGAAATGTTCATAGAATTTCCAAATATCAATGTATTTTATTGTGTGACAGGGACCAGTGGATCATTGTGTAGTGATTGTCAAGTAGGACTATACACTATACAGTATACCCAATCTATTAGCCTACCGTATTAGTCCAATGTGTGCCTATTGTTATAATCACATTGTAATGCTACTATACTTGCTGGAATTTGAGAGTCCTGTCCAAATTAGACATTTGTAGATTCTGTTGTATAGATTATATGTCCGCTGTAATTCGTGTAGCTAGGTACAGTATAGCGCAAGCTGTACAACAGCTACCGGCAGCTGTTGAAAGTGACAATGACTGCAGTTCAAATGAAAGTTCTGAGAATGAAGGTCACATATCAGAAGTTTCTGAGCAAAGTGACATCGAAGGCACTTATGAGCAAAAAGAGTACAGAATTCGCACCGGGTGTTAACGCTCCTGTCACTTGCCGTTTGGACACCACTGAGACAGGTAGAGGTCGCGGAGGTGGTCGCCGGGGTAACTCATCTTCATCCGGAACATCAGGATCTGTGCGACAGCAACACGACGAGGATGGCATATCCTCTGATGCAACACTCATTGGTAAAACGGCTTCATTTATTGGAGAAATCCACTACCAACTAGGAGACACTGCGACCAATATATCATATGTACTATGCCTGGTGTACCGGTAACTTCTGGATCACGATGCAATACAATTATGGAAAACATGCAGTGCTGGATAACTCCAAACGTCATTATCAACATTATATTGCAAACCAAATGAGAGGCACACAGAAGAATACGCAAATAGAATGAAACTAACCCAGATAAACAACATGACGAGTGGAAGCCAGTGACTGACAACGAAATTCTCGCATTTTGGGGTCTCTGTATTTTGGCTGGAATCTAAAGGAGTAGCCATGAACCACAAGATAGCTTATGGTCAACGCGTGAAGGAAGACCAATATTTATGGCAACGATATCATGCCCCGGTTTTGTGATATCATGAAACACATGAGATTTGATGACAAATCGACTAGACAACTAAGACAGAAGGATGACAAGTTAGCTGTTTTCTGTGACGTTTGCCTAATGTTCATATCTCAGCTGCCAAAGGTTTTTTCCAGGGTCAGACCTATGTGTTGACGAACAACTGGTGACGTATCGTGGCAAATGTAATTTTCACCAAAATATCCCTTCAAAACCGGCTAAGTACGGGATTAAAAGTTGTTGGTGCTGTGATTTGTGACATCGTAACCACTTACTGCAGATATATGCTTAGGTAGGCAGAAGAATGCAGAAAGAGAGGTTGAACAGGGGGGCGAGTGGTTAAAAGTCTGATATGTGGGCGAAGTGGCGGCTCCACAGGGGGGCCCGTGCCCTCCTACTGAGTGCCTGGCCCCGCAGTGGCCCCTGTTGAGACCCTATACTTAATACTACATACCTAACAACAAATGGTTGGCCCCCATGATTAGAAGTTGCCACCCCAACGGCCCCTACTTGCCAAATCCTGGATCCGCCACTGTGTGGGCGTCCGCAGAAATTTTTCCAGGAGCTGCAAACAGGGTCTTGTGACGAAAGAAATGACAAAAATTTCAAGGGGTGCAAAGCAGGGTTATGTGATGAAATAAACAAGAAATTTTACTTATTTCGTAACTTCGCAATTTTCCCAGGGGTGCTGTTGCACCCCCTTGTCCCCCTCTGGACGCCCATAGTCTGATAGGGTCTTTTTTTATGATAATTATGAATTGAATGTTATACAAACTTCATTTAGTTGTGCTTAAGGTCGCTAGTTTTCAGTAAAGGTAAATGGGGTCCCAAAGGACCCCAGTTGGTCAGATTAAGGCGTAAAATATGTCGGTCGCTTGAGGGTTAAGGGGAGTCCAAGATATGTGACAGATTGTGACAAAGGGAGGGAGGGCAAAAACTGTAAAAAGTACTTTATGGACGACCCCTTCGACACAATAGCATCGTCGTTATATTTCCTTTCGAAGAGCCAGACTTCCATGACAACCAATCCCATTTGGTTTCATCGCTTATTTCAGAGTCTAACATTTGCAAGATGCTCTGCGCGACAGATTCGGTCAAGCGTCACGACAATTGTCATTCAGTCGCGTCAATCCCACAAAACAGAAGCACTCGTTGTCATGCAGATGACCTTCGTGTAATTGAAGGTGAACTTGAAATTCCATGCGCCGCATAGCTGCTCTCGCATTTTGAAAAATGTGCTGGGTCAAGGCCCATTTAACCATGACCCTTATGACGATCTAAACATGACCTTTTGACCCATTACCTTCTCTAGTCTAAGTATTGATGATTCTTATCTATTATCTCTTGTTTCTTATCAATTTACGAATCGTGCCTCAATCGTTGAGGCGATAGAAAGCATGTGTCTACCCGGGTTCGAGTCTGAAGAACGCGGATTGTTGTTAGCACGTGAATCACGACTCCATCGACTGACGAATTGTGCACATATGTTGGAGAGCTATATAAATAGAGCCCAGAGATGTGCGGATCGCGGATGGATCCGTCCGCGGAGCCGGGTCCGCAAGGATTTTAAGGATCCGCGGACCTTGGCGGACCCAAGTATAAAAAAGCTGGCGGAGGCGGAGTAGCCGCGGATCCTGAAAACTGGCAACACGCACACACAGACACAAAAATACATACACATTGTGCATAGCTATTTGCTACCTTTTCAAACTACGCCCTGAATTTTATGACTATTGTATGGTTGTAGATGACCAAAGTGCCAATTATCTATTTGATCAACAGAAACGCTAAGTTAGGAGGTTTACATAAGAGATCAGAATAACTGACGGAAGACAGCTTCCGACAAGTTCAAATTTCAAAGTCCAGTCAACCCGACTCGGATTCCATCATTTTCCAAGTCATCTAATCCCCAGTCACTTAATCATCGTCACTTAACCCCCGGCACGTAGGCCTAATCCCCGAGTGAATGGGTGCAACATTTAAAGACCGGTGAGTAGAAAGGATTTCAAATGTGAATTAAAGATTTCAATTGAGATCAATTCAATAGTGATAGCGACGCGAATTCTCTTTAAGTGTCAGTCGATTTCGTCAAAGGCCATTGAGTAAACAAAGGGGTGTTAGTAAAAGACCGAATTTATTTACTATTTGCGGATGCGGATCCTCCGCGGCTCCTGATATTGGATATTCGCGCGGATGCGGATCCTCCGCGGATCTAAACCTGGCGGAGCCGGATTATCCGCGGTCCCAAAATTGTTGGATCCGCACATCTCTGATAGAGCCTCTTTATAGTGACATCCTATTTCTAGTTCTTACTCCGTCGCTTGAGAATCGCGGTCCCATTGGGACCTCTTACCAATCGAGGTTTATGGCAAATCGTCCATTGATTCAACGTTCAGTATTGACTCCATGCAGAACAAACATAATTGCCTTTCAGCTGAACTCTATTCTGGTACATTAGCATTAGTACATTAGCAGGTTAGAAGATTAGATTAGATTAGATTAGATTAGATAGCGGGCCCTCAATGATCCTGTCTGCCCAGTCTACTTAGCTGAACTTGTGCATAGGCCATCGCTTACTGATTGTCGAGCGGCAGCTTCGTTCCTGTAATCGGGTCCAATTGGTCGTACCCCCTCCGTCTAAGACAGTGAAATTTGGGGAGAGATCTTTCACCCGGGGGAATCCCATCCTTTGGAACGAGCTGCCCGACTTTGTGACTAACGCGACTAGTCTTGAAATGTTCGCTACAAGACTAAAGACGCACTTGTTTAACATCTCATTTAAGTGCAATCTGTAAAGCGCTCTTGATATTGGCCTGCTGTGACTATAGCGCTGTATAAATTGGCTTATTAACTAACTAACTAATTAACTAACTATCTATAGCGGTGCCTTCAATTAGGAGCAAATGTGGTTCTTATTGAATCAATTGGTAGACATATGATCATTATGAATTAGATTCGAACTTACGAATCACATCCGGAAAATATTTCACCAACACACTCTTCTAGAAAGAAAACATATACAGACGAAGGCGGATTCAGAAATTATTTTCCCTTTTTCTTGTCGTTGAGGAGGAGGAGAATAATTCCCTGAGAATCCGTCGTCTTCGCCGCATTAAATACGAGAAATGATCGAGCGAGACTTCAGAATTTCGGATGCAGAGTCGACGACGACGACCGAAGCCCAAGTGACAATGAATAGAAGTGTCGTTCGAGTAGAGACAGAGAAGATTAGGGCCGGTCTCAGAGAGCTGAAGCTGTCTCCTAATAGAGGGACGCCCTGTCATCGGCAGCGCGTCTCTCTCTTACAACAACACCGAACACTTCCAGAGCGCAAACGAGGCGGGACGCATGCAGACGCTCGGCGGCTCCCGCGTCTTCATCTCCTGTCATCGCAGTCGAAGCAGGCGCCGCGCGCTCACGACGACCGGCGGCTGCCCACCGACCGACCGACCGACCGACCCGCCGACCGACCGATGGACTGCCGGGGTCCGGAGAAGAGACGCCCGTCGTGTGACTCCATCTTCGAATGCCGCACCCGGCAACCTCTGCCCATCAATCACAGCCCCGGACGATGCTGCTGCTGCTGCTGCTGGTCGCGTCCGTCATCGAAGACTCTTTTAAATGCGACGAGAAGAGTTACTCCGACCGAGAAGCAATTACTCCGGGATGACCCCGCCCCACAACTCCCACAACCCCCACCCTCCACGACGATCCTTCTTCCCCTACCCCACCCTCCACCCCCAACTCTTCGCATATTCTCTCGTCATCGGTCGGATTCAATTGAACCGGAAAGGCAGAATGCGACGTCGTTCGCCACGGACTGCGACCGACACAGATGCTGAACAACAGGAACCGACAGCCAACGAAGCTGCTAATCGTCATTTCACAGGGCAATTGATTTAATCGGGCGATTCGAAGAGTAACCGAAGAAGACAACGCAACTCAGCGACATTCGCCGCGGACGCCGCAGATATATTTAGATCCGTCTGCACGACGACAATATCTGCGGATACACTGGGGACAAAGTAAATAACCGAGCGAGTCTCGACGACAAATTAACAACAAGGGCAAGATTCTGAGTGGAACAGGGATATTTTTAAATCACCCTAACATCCTCAAACACCCCTCCCCAAATTTGAGACCTACATCCCCTAAATTTCTCCAATTCGAGCCTGAGATGCACCCATAACACCATACAACACCCCTAAATTTGAGACCCTAACCCCCCGAAATTGATAATCCTATAAATAACTCTGGAGTGGAATGTTTAGAAAGTCCGTTAGCTAAAGAGCACATACAGGGACAATGCACATGACACATGATGCTGCAGGCGTCTTTCCAATCTCCAAATCAAAATATGAACACCTAATTAAAGCTCCTGTCCACAGCCAATGCCATCATATGGTTAATTACATCATGTATGTCCGTAACGCTGGACGGAGTTTGCAGAGTCAGTTAGGGCCTATAATGGATTAGCAGGACGCTAGGCAGAGTTAACGCCTCAATAGCAAAGTTGGGGCGAGATGACGTCATTTCATAATCGTTTGGTTAGACGTCGCTTGACCAGAGATGTCCATGGATCCATCTTTTAGAACCCAATCCAACCCAACCCATCAAATATCCAACCCAACCCAACCCCTGCCGATAATAGGTTTACTTGACCCAACCCAGCCCAGCCCACTGTAATGCATTACAGTTTCTTAAACCATGACTTATTTTCTGACCCAACCCACCATTAATATGGAAAAGTCTGACTCAACCCAATCTAGACCAACCCAACCCATGGGTTAACCCAACCCATGGACATCTCAGCGCTTGACTGAAAAATTCGAAATAGTTAAGCTTTCCCGTTATGTTTGGCGGGAAAAATAGCTAGTTGTTTAATAAGCTCTCTAATGAATAAAATTGAGTTGATTGCATTATATTCTCACTCGTCAGGAGCTAAAGAAGACGCAAATGGCAAAAGACGCTTAAAGAAGAATGTGGAAATATAATCAATCAATCAATCAATCAATCAATCTGTTTATTAGTATCAAAGTCAGAACCAACGATCGTCAATATCACAATTCAATAGAGGAAAAAAGTTGTCAAGACAAATGCTAAAATATGTAATATTTCGATATTTGATAAGTTAGATATTTGATATTTTAAAATTGACATTAAAGGATTAGGATACTAAATGGAGAAGCAGGAGAAGAGAAACATTCTCTGTCCAAAGTCTGCTTCCCCTATGAACCAATATACCAAATACCAACAAGTTCAAATAGCTTAGATACAAATGCAATCATTTTTCTTCAAGAAATAATTAAGATTGCACAAATACGATTATTTCATATGTTACAGAGTGCAGGTTTTAACAAATGGTGTAGAGTTCGGAGTGCAGTATATTTAGATTCAATTAGTGTAAATGTTGCACTTTCCTCTCAGTGATTTTCTTGAACAAATCTTCAGTTGACATTTCACTCGTTTCGAATATTTTTGCAGAATTTGAAAAATATATTCTATGTTAGTCTACGAGAATTAGTACAATAATTTGTGACGTTTGGAACGGCGTGTGAAATACAGACCTAACTTCGTTCAACCAAGAGCTAGCTGGCATTTTGATTCAAATTGTACGTATACAGTATATGTATATATATGAATATATATGTATATATATATACAGTATTTTCTTCTGTATTATAACAATATAATTTTGCCACCGGTGCCTTAGAGATACCAATGGGAGTGTCCTCGTGCCTTGACTGCCTTCACGACGTCCCCTTTACAGTTTTCTGGTACCATGCTTATGCCAAAGGACAGATACACCCGATGGCAATCCGCCTTTTGCCTTCGCCCATCTTCTGTTGTTTTGACAGTGATTTCGCGAGAACGGAGCGCATATCAGAAATTCCGCAGGCATCGGAAGGAGAGGCCCGAGGCCGAGAGAACCCGAGGGCGCCCCGGGATCTCTCCCTTCGCCCTCCCCTGCTTCTTCTCCTCCATCTTCAGTGAGCCGATGGATGCCGGTAACGGATTCCACATTTTAAATTAAATTCATAGTTTTTAAACTCTATCTCTTCTGTTTTTAAAATATGCAACATTTTGCAAATATTTAAGTGAATGGTTTCTCCACTAGAGACATTCTACTAAAGGACCTAAAACCAAATTACTATTTTTTTGCCCTTTGGTGTCTGACCCGTTAACAAAATGAATGAGTACAAACTTCCGGTTTAGCATTGGCGAGCATAACTATTTTAGCGCTAACTTGTTTTAGAACACTCTGGATTGTTTTCTGCCACTTTCCCCGGAAGCCCACGGTTGATGATGATGATGATGATGATGATGACGTATGTATGAGGTAACCACGAAAGTAGACTGTGAAGGTGTAAAAATCGAACCAGACCACATCAATTTGTAAAAAGAAATTTAAATATCTTCAGAGGTCCGATTAAAATTTAACGCATAAACGGCAGAAACTCAGCAAATTAGCGACGACTTCAGAAGAGTAGTCATGAGAGTATCCGTATACGGTCGTTTAGTTGAGAAACATTCTCCCATTTACGCATCAAATCGAATTAAATTCGAGACAGGAAGAACACAATTCCGAATCCGAATGTCTCTTTCACGGCGGGGTCAAAGGCCAAGGGTTTGGAATAAGAGGAATAGAACGAATCTCCGGCGATGGGGTTCCTATTTCGTCTGAAGAGCCTGGAGCTCTCCTAAATGAAATCAATCGTTTACAAACGTTTGCTGGTAGAACAACTGACTGCGGGCTGCCTTTCTCTCAACAGCAGCAGCAGCAGCAGCAGCAGCAGCAGCAGCAGCAGCAGCAGCAGAACCCAAGTGGAACCCATAATGGATGGATGGATCCGATGTTTGCTTTGGGGCGACGGTTGGTCTGCGTTCGTGAAAACGAGCGCTACATAAACAGGGCGACAATATTAGAAGAGTCGCTATAGAGATGGACTCGAAGAGTGGGAAAGGTGGAACGAAAACAGGAACAGTAAAATCCAACGGCAAAAGACATATTTGTTCACAGGTTTGTTTATTATTTTAAACAATAACTATATTATCTATCTATCTATCTATCTATCTATCTATCTATCTATCTATCTATCTATCTATCTATCTATCTATCTATCTATCTATCTATCTATCTATCTATCTATCTATCTATCTATCTATCTATCTATCTATCTATCTATCTATCTATCTACCTACCTACCTACCTACCTATCTATCTATCTATCTATCTATCTATCTATCTATCTATCTATCTATCTACCTACCTACCTACCTACCTATCTATCTATCTATCTATCTATCTATCTATCTATCTATCTATCTATCTATCTATCTATCTATCTATCTATCTATCTATCTATCTACCTACCTGCCTACCTACCTACCTATCTATCTATCTATCTATCTATCTATCTATCTATCTATCTATCTATCTATCTATCTATCTATCTATCTATCTATCTATCTATCTATCTATCTATCTATCTATCTATCTATCTATCTATCTATCTATCATCTATCTATCTATCTATCATCTATCCTATTATCTATCTATCTATCTCTCGATTCGCAGGAGAAGGGAGGTAAACGGATTACCTGAGACAGATGCGTTGTTTGCATTGTGGCAGATTCGGCCATTGTGCTAGAGACAGATCCGGTCGATTAGTTTACGGATTAATATCCTATTGAACGGAATCATCCAAACGCCACAGTTGACCTCTTGACCTGCGTTTGTGTGTCGCTGTCGCTTCACGACCGTCCTAAGTCGATTTACTCGATCGGAGTCAATAAGTAAGATTCAGCGCAGAAATCCAATTCTATCGTTGTCACGAAAGCAGGAATTTCTTACCTGAATGAAGGTCTGTGACGTATCATTTCATAAATGAAATTATCTTTTCACGTCCGGATATTGATACACCCGACGGGTTCCGTCGATAGACGGCGTCACGATATCACGGATACTGTATCATTCAAGTCACACTGTACCCGATGCGATCTATCAGTGAGCGTCGCCAAATCGCACCGGAGGAAATAAGGCGTGGAATCTGCTTCTTCCTGAAGGAATCGCCGTTTTGCCATTTGATTGAACTACACTCGATATTGAAAAAAGGTCTTTAATACTCTGAGAAAATCGACGCAAAAAACAATAATATCAAGGAACTGCCGAAGTGCAATGTACTGCATTGTGTAACAGAATACACCGTGTCCAGAAATAACTGCGCCCCTAAACCTTTTGTAATAACATGGCGTAAACCTGCATGAAATTACACAAAATTTTATATACTACAAGAGACACATATTTCTGGCAAAACTGAACAGTTTCGTGTGAATTTTATGTAAGATGTATAAGAAATTAAGTTCTAAATGACGTCACTCAAATATTCCAGTTGCCTTTTCGTTTACGCCAATTCGGGCAATAAAGGCATTCAAATGAGATAATCAACAAAGTGTCCTCCTTTCACTCGGATGCATTTACGCAGTCGATCCCGCCACTGATTTACAGCTCTGTATATTATTCTTTGATCAAAATGGCGTCCCCACTCGTCAATGAGACGCATCTTCAGATGATCAGCGTTCTGAATCTGGCAGCCACAGGATAGACGCGCTCCTGCAAAATCCCCCAAATTTCGTAATCCACGGGATTGAAATCCGAACGATTCGGCGGCCAATGAGCTGGACCGATGAGGTCTGGTGTCTCAGCTGTCAGCAGTGCAGCCGTATCACGAGCACGGTGGCCTGGTGCGTTGTCCTTGCTGGAAGGTGAGGAATTGTCCGGACACAGAACGAATGGCCGGCAGGAGATGGTCTTTGAGCAGCGTGTTTCGGAAGTACTCGTCGCCATTGATCTTTATACCAGGGTGTATGAAAATGAAATGTGTGCACCCTAGTGCCGAAACACCGACAGACATGGGCGCCCACAGAAATTTTTCCAGGAGGGGCAAAACATAATGGTCATGGCTATGCCACATAAATTTTTCCAAGAGGAGGCAAAACTCATCTTAACACAATGGTCACGGTTAATATTTTAGCAAGGTTTTCAAATTTCAATGGGAAATATTGGCATTTTTATTTTCCAAGAGGGGCAAGTGCCCCCTCTTGCCCCAATGTGCGGGCGCCCATGCCGACAGATGCCAAGAGAGATTTGGACAAAGTCGGACGTGTAGGCTACGCAGAAGACGTGGGCATCAATAACGACTTCATTTCCCGCCTCACGTAAATAAGTCGTAATGGAAACTGAAAGTTTTGACCGCTTTGGGACAAAAAGCAAAATTTCTAAAACGGCTTTGTTGATTCAAGTGAAATGTAGCATCCTTAACTGTAACAGATGTGAGTACATGCGGATAACATTTTATGTAATTCCATGCAGGCTAACAACATGTTTAGAGGGCCAGTTATTTCTGGACACAGTGTATTTTTGTACAGCGGTTATTCACAGGGAAGCCGAACCGATGCGATGACAGACGACGTCTCCTGTACGTGCTTTTTCTTTGAGACAGAACCCAGTCCACAGCCCTGTCCTCGACTTAGAATAACAGAAACGTTTGCATCAGGCAGTCTGTTGAGAAGTTCATGCTCTATTAATAACTCTTTAAAAAATTTATTAGACATTAAACTTAACTAATAACTAACATTACACAAAAGCAAGAAGAAAAATATCCTATTAAGTAGGCCTAGTTGTAACAAATTAGACAGGATTATAGAAAATACATTAGAAATCAATCAGTAAAAAGTAAAAATTCTAGTATACAGACTCACCAAACCACCTAAAGGCCTACAACAGTCAATGAAATTACACATTTCCTTGAGCTATACATAAAGAAACAGATATTTAATATTAAGAAAATCGAATAGTTTTACATATATTTATTTCACATTATGTAAATAAAATGAGATTTGGAAATAAAAGATATCGAAAAGAGAACGCAGGTTCCCGCAGGCAGTTACCTATGTATTAGGCCTAATATCTATCATATTAAAATCGTTATTCTGTATGTCTGTCACCTTCGAGCGTTCTGATTGGTTGCGTTCGAGCGTTCTGATTGTTTGGCTGTGTGAGCGTTCTCATTGATTACCTTCAAGCGTTCTGATTGGTTGGCTGGGTGAGCGTTCTGATTGGTCATTCTGGAATATTCGTTGCCTCGAGTGACGCGAAGCGAAGCTCGCAGCGAGCGAAGCTCGCCTCATGCGAGCGAAGCTCGCGCGAGCGAAGCGAGCCTTCGAGTTCTAGTAATTCTTTGAAAATATTTAAATATAGACAGACAAAAATCATAATTAGTCTATCCAAGCCATGAAAGCAACTTAGTTAGCTATCTAGTTAACTGCTTAATATATTTTTAGAAATTTATTTTAAAATTCATTTAGATTTGATATATTTATTAAGAATAAAGGAAGGGTATTCAGAGTTGTCCATGGGTCGGTTTTCTGAACCCAAACCCAACCCAACCCACCAACTTTCCAACCCAACCCAAAAGAAATTCCTGTATGCTGACCCAAACCCAACCCAACCCATCCATACAAAAACGTGAAAGTACACTCGCAATTTTAAAAAAACACACATTCAAGCACATAAATAGTTTGTTTTTTATTTTGAGTTGTTATTGCGCTATATAAATTGTCTAGTTAATAATAATAATAATAATAATAATAATAATAATAATCAGTGGCGTATTTACCATTGGGCCATTTGGGCCATGGCCCCCCCTTTGGTCTTTGGCCTAGCCTGTCCTCAGACCCTGACAAGCAAAAAAAGGTCGTCAACTTTTATCCAAAGTTGTAACTTGTCAGGTTGAAAGTGTTTTGCCCTCTCTGAAAAACAGTGAAATGACGTCTCTGGCTGGCCCCCCTTACCAAAATTCTAAATACGCCACTGATAATAATAATAATAATAATAATAATAATAATAATAATAATAATAATAATAATAATAATAATAATAATAATCTCATAACACTATAATGACTACAGTATAGAGTTAGCATACTAGTGTCTTTTAAAAGTATTACCTCTCAGATGATGCTCCACATCGCCTGCCATTTTCGCGTTCATATTTAATTCGGACCTCGAACTACCTGAAAATATCTTTCTGCCTTGCGTATTGCCAACCTAGTTGTGGCCGGTTTTAAGCAAGTAAACAACAGCCGACTATGTTTATCCATCCGCATGATATAATCGATCTGAATTGTCATGGTCCAGTTGGTACAGACTACTGAATTCCTTGCCATTATGGAATCTAGACTAACGTACGTGGCGCATTAGCGCATGCGCAATCCATATGACATAATACAAGAATCTATGGATATTATTAGCAGACTAAAACAGACCACGTGGTTAACAGGTACAGACGAGGCTAAAATGTACAGACTCACAAAATCCAACCCAACCCAACCCATTAATTTTTCAAAAATCTGGACCCAAACCCAACCCAACCCAACCCAACCCATGGACAACTCTGAGGGTACTCCATGTGCGCGGCCCAAAGTATTTTATGGTAAATAATCCAGTATTAGCGTGAGCAGACGGTATAGAAAATGTCTTATAATTTCTCATACTGTGAGAATGTATTTTATTTCTGATAAAAAAAATCAGGCCTATAGAAAATCTGAGGCAATAGTCTATTAATATATTTAAACATAAAACTTGAAGTTTGTTGCTTATGTATGTTTGCAATATTAAGAAAATTAATTAAAGACTCTTATAAAGATCAATATTTTTGGGATTTTTACGATACTGGGCAGTATTTGTAATTAATCTAATTGCATTATTTTGGATTTTAAAATTTTATCAGTTAAACATTTTTAATTAACCCCTTAACTGGGGATCCCGGATATATCCGTCCATTTTACATTGAGTTACAGTTAAATACACGGTTAAGGGGTTAAAGCTCCATATAATGCTATTACTAAGATTAAGACCAATGTTATCAAAATACTCACTAAAGTAATCTGCTGTAAATGAGTCATCATTTTTTATCATCAATGAACTTGATTAATTTATAATTTACCTTATCTTTATTTAACAATTTATTTATTTGGATTTTATTTATTTATTTATTTGAATTTTGAATAATTCTATCAGTATAATAAGTTTTTCCAGCTATCTAGCTTATTACTTTAAATTTATTGCTAAATATATTAAATTTTCATTTTCTACACTATGTTCTAGAGTAGGATTCTTAAGAAATTTGTATAGAGTTTCGATTTATTTCTTATTTATTTGAATGGTGTCCGAGTCATCCAGAGCTTTTTTAACATTTACAGGATATTTAGTTGTACGAGCGTAGTTTGCTTGTTAACTATTTTGATTAATTTCTATTTATTTAGGTTTTTAGAACTTTCACGCTTCTTCCTCGCGAAAAGATTAATATCTAAACGGAAGCAAACTAAAGACAGAGAAAAGAGGAGGAGTGGAGGAGAGGAAGAGGAGGAGTGGAGGAGAGGAAGAGGAGGACTGGAAGAGAGGAAGAGGAAGAGTGGAGGAGAGAAAGAGGAGGACTGGAAGAGAGGAAGAGGAGGAGTGGAGGAAAGGAAGAGGAGGAAGAGGCAAAGGAAGACGAGCAAGGGGTTTAGTCTGAATCAGGAACGTGTTGTCGCTGTTGTCGTCGTTGCTTTATGAGCGGTTGTCGTTGTTTGAAAGATTGGCTGAAGGAGGAGAGGGCGAAGGAGAGGAGATTGGGCGCCGATATAAAGGCGTCATCTCCGCCAGGTCTGTCGTCTGTTGAAAGCGTTTTAACCCTTTTCATTCTGTCCCCTTAAGCACCCAATCAGCGTCCTTCTGTTCTGTCTTCCTCGTCGACTCTCGCAGCTTCCTATTCCAGTCGATCATTCCCACTAAGCACTCTGCAGTCGAGTCCCTCTCTCGATCTGTTTCTCTCTGTCTATCTGTCTGTGTATGTGTCTCTCTGTCTTTATGTCTCTCTGTCTTTGTGAGTCTCTCAGTCTTAATGTCTCTGTTTTTGTTTGTTTGTAAGTCTGCCTTTGTCTCTATCCCTGTGCTTCTGTTTCTCTCTGTCTTTCTGTCTCTGTCTGTCTCTCTCTATCTCTCTCTACATATTATTTCGGTGGAACATTGTTCTTTTTTGTCTCTTCTTGTGGCTTCCATTGCGCTCTTTAAGGGTCTTTCCTTTTAGTTCCTATGTTGATTTGTGTTTTATAAAACGACAGAACGATTAATGAAGATGGATTCAACAACGACTACGACGACGACGACGAAGATGATGAAGGCAAATAAAGTACAAGAAGTCATTTGTCTCCTCCGCATACGAGGTATTCGCCTACGAAATGGTTTCAAGATTTAATTCGAATTTCATTCGATTTGAAAAGAAAAACCCGACGACCATTTGTACTTCGTCGAATTTAAAGAGAGAGAGAGAGAATTTAGAGAACAGTTCTTTAACAATAGAAGCTCTTTTAGATATCTTTCGCTACACAAAACCTTTCAATGGTTTTCTAGAACATCTGGAACTGTAAGAACGCGTCGAGAGAATTTGTAGGCATAATTTTGCAAGAAAAACAAATTAACAAATTAAAAATCCTGAAGTGAAAGTAGAGGTAATGGCAGTAGTAGATGAAGTGACCGCAGAGAGACTGGCAGTAGTAGATTAAGTGAAAGCAGAGGTATTGGCAGTAGTTGTAGATGAAGTGACCGCAGAGAGACTGGTCGCAGAGTTCATAGGGTCTTTTGGAAGAAGCGACAGCTTCTCAACGAAGCTTTTGAAAGAGATCTCAACACATTACTAACGGACATCGGGCATTGGCTTTTATCTCACTTAGTGAAAATGAACGAAATTGACCTTTCATAGACATAGAAAGCATTATATTTTACTGGTTAAATCCGCCAAATACGGGACAAATCGTCGTCCGTGGCAAAGATACAGGCTCGTCTTTTACATATAGAGTAGTTGCATAAACCACACAGATTTGTGTTTGAAAAAACTTTAAAGTGTATGAAAGAAGGAGTGGTAAATTTCAATCAAATAATCAAACAATAGACTCGGGAGACAGATCCTGAAGTTTGATTTTAACCGAGAATTTGCATTCGCTGTCGTTGAAGTGCTTTCTTCGTGAATAAATATGTCGGAATCTGCTTATGGTTGTCGTTGTGGAGATGCGGATCAATAGTTTCCGAAGTCTTTAGAGCAGAAAGAGAAGTCAATGACTCGTGGTCGATGACGAAAATATCGACCATAGAATTGTATTCAATCAATAATATATGTAAGAGAGAGAGAGAGACAGACAGACAGACCAGAGATATTTTTACACTCCCCTAACAACCTCCAACACCCCCAATTTGAGGTCGACACCCCCAAAATTTGGTAATGTGACAATGGTATGCATACAAAATGCTTACTAATTAGCTCCGGACACCCCCCAATTTGAGGTCGACACCCCCTCCAAATTCACAATCCTATAAATATCATTGAGACAGACAGACAGACAAACTGACAGACAAACTGATAGAGAACCTACAGTAATTTCTAAAATGATAAACATTGAAAGTCACTAACGAACCTGACTTCGTAGAATGAATGGATTGACAATGGACTGTTCAGTGTTCATCCTCTTCAGCGGCTCACTGGAATGCATACAGGATGACGGCTTGATAAGTAAAATTAGACCGATAGATGATTCGATATTATGCAGACGAAAGGAGAAGAAACTTAGCGGCAATTGGAACAGGTCGAAAACATTGCATCTATGTTAGACGAGAAAACAGGCTCAGCTAATGAACAAGACAAGCATAACAAGGGACATTTGTATTGTTAAACTATTCAGTACTTTGGTCAAGCACCCATACATCCGTACCATCTATCCATCCATCCATACATACATACATACATCCTTCCATCCATCCATCCATCCATCCACAGCAGAGATGTGCGGATCGCGGATAGATCCGCAGGCGGATTCAGATCCGCAAGGATTTTATGGTCGAGGTGTGATGATTACTCTGTTGTCTAGTATACATTATTTTACCGCTTATAAAATTGAAGTACAGTCCTAGGCTTTCAGAATTTTTTTTGGGGGGGGGGGGATGATAGTAAAACATCAAATTTATTATTTGCGGATTCGGATCCTCCGCGGTTCCTGACAGCGGAAACGCTCGCGGATGCGGATCCTAAGCGGATCCAAACTTGGCGGAACCGGATTCTCCGCGGATTCAAAATTTTTGGATCCGCACACCTCTGATCCACAGTGTAGCCCAGTTATCTCTTCGACCATTAAGCCGCCAACCTCATCTCTCGCAATCACCGATAAGACAGCGATCATGGTTCCATGTAACGTGACCTCTGCACAGCGTCATTGACCAGATAGAACCAAGCACTTATCACGGTCTACATCGTGCGCAATGTCAATGGGGAACTCTTCAAAAGCATTAAGCAATAAAACTCAATTTCATGGAACTATTGGTTCTCCAATTATGCAGTAAAATGGCTTTGTTAACTTTAATAATTTCGTTAATTAACACTGAAATGGATCAGTAGGACCTCCTGCATATGCGGCAGCGAGAACCCCTTCCAACCAACAGTTTTGTTTGTTAAATTTTCGTCATGGTGAAATTCCGAAGCCATAAAGGTTCGATTTAATAAGCGAGTGTTGTACTTTGTTCACTTTCAACTTTTCAACAGCATACGTCAATCGTTAGGAAAGGGGCGGATAGGATAGAATAGGGAATGAATTCCCCGATGCGACCCTGCCCAGATTTTAAATTCCGAGAGACGTCTGCGATTGATGAGTCCAGAGGCGTCATTTGGGGGGGGCTGGGGGGACGCCCCCCAAGGAAATGAAAATATTAATTTCTAATGTATTAATGTGCAAAAAACAGGGACGTCATTTGGAATTGGGGGCATGTTTGTGTTATGTGTTTGATGTCGAGCAAAATCTGAAGTAACTAATCGTAAAAAGGACTGACAAGCAAAAAAAAGGTCGTCAACTTTTTTGTAAACTCAAACTCGTCAGGTCGAAAAATCGCAAAAAATTGAAAAATTGCAAAAATTTGAAAAATTGCTAAAATAATTTTCTCGCCCCCTCAAAGAAAAGTGTGAATTGACGCCACTGGTCATCCGCTATTCGTGCTCTAGACGAGAGACGGAATCAAGACGCCGTTGTTCCACTCAGGAATCAAATTGAGTATTGTTTCTGATTTTGAAGATTTCGCGGATATTTCGGAATCCAGGATCCTTAGGGGAAATAAACTTCAAAACAGTTTAATTGCTCTGTTTTCTTTGGCAGTTTTTTTACGGATTATCGCTCCAGAATCTTCGTTTCATCTGAGTCACAGAAGCGGAAGCAGCTGAAACGATGCTTTCATCTTGAATTTAACGAAGATGAAGCGTTTTCATAAACAGATGAAATCTCCGCATTTTCCGTCGATTGATGAAAGAATATTCTGCTGCTGCTGCTGCTGCTGATGATGATGATGATGATGGCCTTTCATCAAATTCGTCGTCTTCGGAAGAGTTTTCCGCGCCAATGACTTTCAGCATAAGAGAATTATTCTACTATTGCTTGGTCAACGACAGTTCCAGACTTAGTTTCTTCCTATGTTTACGCTTCGCTGGTTTCTTCCTCTCTTTCCTTTCCCCTTCCTTTCTCTCTGTCCCTGTCTCTTTTCCTTTCCCTCTCCTCCTCCTCCTCCTCCTCCTCCTCCTCCTCCTCCTATGGCCTTCCCTGGTCGACTAGTCTTCCACTGCTCTGCATCATATCTTTGATCGTAGAAATTCGATTAAGAATCACTTGCATCGTCAATACATCGAGGAGAGAAGGAAGGCAGGGCTGACAAAAGAAGAAAAGAAACCACGGAGAACATAAAGGGAAAAGAAAGAGAGAACGACGGAAGAAGGGAAGAATGAATGGAGGGAACGAGCATCAGATACGATCATTATGCTATCTTTATTATTAAAACTTGCTTATTTTAAAAAATTTAACGAAAAGTTGTCTTTAAATGTTTGCACCTGTATAATGGCGAACAGAAATGCAAATTATTAGAAATGCAATCAGATGTTCACACCAGATGCAAGTTATATCTCGTGGTTTGTTACCAAATCTATTTTAATTTTACTTCAATGCCAAATGTTGCGCAAGATGCAAACAGGTGTTCGTGGATCTAATCGTCTGCAAAATATGATTAATAGCATACGAACAAATTCACCTTCTATCCACTTCGTATGACTCTAGTACATCCCAGGTCAATGCTTAAAATATGGCGTCGAATGCCTTTTGTAAATCGATTTTAGCATGATGCACTTAGTTAC
>CM030856.1:951729-1136729 GCA_018105865.1 Metaphire vulgaris
GCAAGATGTCAACTTTGCCACGATTGTCAGCTTCGACTTGTGCAGAGTTTTGTTTATATTGAATGTCTTGCACCACTCAACCTCAACTTCAGAAAAAACCGAAAAGTAGAAAAGTTCATCATCTATCATGTTTATTCACGATGTTATATTTATGCGTATATATACAGTGTGTTCAAGTAAAACGTGGACCTAAAATTTTGAAGGGGTTTTAGATGATTTGTTGCGGGAGCAGGTGCTCGAAATGCTCACCTTTAGCGTTTGCACATGCCGACAAGCGCTTCTTCACCGACAGTATCGGCTTCGTGATCTGGTTCTCAGGCAAACTCTCTCAGATATTCTTCAGCACAGTCTTCAACTCCTTGATGTTTTGTGGCTTTGGCTGATACTTTTGATATCTGTCGAGCATGATTCCCCAGACGTGGAAGTCAAGTGGATTGATATCTGGGGAGTTGGGTGGCCAGTCATCTTTCTTGATGAAATCTGGACAATTTTGCTACAGAAAATTCTGGGTCCTGAGAGCAGAGTGGAGATTTGTCTGGTACGAAGTGCAGGCGACCCTTGCCCTGATGGCACACCCCAGCAGACACCATGACATGTCTGGAAAACTTTGCCCGCTGTCTGACAAGTCGTTTTGATGGCAAATCTCTTTTCCTTCCCACATCCCACACTCGCTTGCCTTGACTGTTGGCTGGCGGATCAATGTAGAAGGCCTTTTCGTCAGTGAAAAAGACCTTAAGTTTGGTTACAGTAAGTAAGTAAGTAAGTACAGTAAAATCTCGTAGACTTCTACAGCGCCCCGGAAAACAGCACAGCAGTAGCTGCTTATTCTTATGCGCTTAATCTTTCTTGAAATAGCTATAGGCAAGGTGGTTTGTCGGCCGGGCAAAGGTCAGTGTATCTATGAGGCGGCGGGTCAGGTTGTTATTGCTATGGCAGAAATGACTTTTAGAATAGGAAGGTTTTAAGTTTAGAGCTAAAGGCTTGAGGAGACAGTGAAGGAATTAAAGGAAATGAGAATTCGGAGCTTATTGTTTGACCATGTCGTAGGCTACGGAGGGAGGCTGGAATTGAGTTCCAAAGTTCTGGTGCGGCGTATGAGAAAGCGCGGTTGCAGATTTTGAGTGACGACTGATTTAACGGGCGTGAAAGTGTGAGATGAGATGATGATCGTGTAGGTCGGGGAGGCTGAGGCCTTAAGAGTTTACGAAGGTAAACCGGTTTTGACGAATGAAGTGAACTGTAAGTAATCGTTATTATCTTGTACTGTATACGTTCGGATATTTTAAGCCAGTGTAGTGACTTCAGTATGGGTGAAATATGGCAGAACTTTGGTGATTTGGTTACTGCTCGGGCTAGTGCATTTTGAATTGATTGTAATTTGTTGATGGAGGTTTTTGGGAGGTTATAGTAAAGGGAGTTGCAGTAATCCAGTTTGGAATGGACTATTGAAGTGGCGATTGTGGATGCAGTTTTGGTGTCAACTTCACTGTCAAGGCAAGGGCGGAGGCGACGTAGGTCGCGAATATGGGCATAGCAGGATTTCGATAGTTGGGAGATCTGTGATTCTAAATTTAGGGATGAATCAATTTTGAAACCAAGATTTTTTGCAGTTGGAGGTACTTGGAGCAGGGGTTATTGTGGTATCTGGAGTCAGGACTAGCTTGGGACTGTCAATTTTTTAACTTGTTGGGGTAGACCTATTAAGAGAAATTCTGTCTTGGATAGATTAAGAGCAAGGAGATTAGATGACATCCATGACGAAATAGACGAGAATGCTGATTTAAGCAAAGTAATTGATGTGTCAAATGAGGATGGTGAAAAAAAACAGGAATAACTGAGTGTCGTCGGCATAGAGTTGGTGTTTCAAGTTGAGGGAATTGATTAAGGATGATAGTGGTGTGGTCAAGCGCTGCATTAAACGTCTGCAGCGAGACAAGCGCTTGTTCCTGACTACAACGTTAAGGACCTGACCACAGGCCCTCCGAGAGAAATTCCGGGCCCCTGTGCAGAATGGCCGACGGGCCCTTTTCGTCATTTCGTCATAATTTCTTGGCGACCTTTTTTTTTTTGCTCGTCAGCCGTTTACTATAAGGTGTTTTATTATTTTAAGTGTTGACGACCTTTTTTTTTGCTTTTGCTTGTCGGCCATTTAGCACTGTGTTCCGGGCCCCCTTGTGCTCGCCGGGCCCCTCTGCTGAGCTGACATTTTAACCATTCTTTAGTGTTATTATTCATTTTATTGTTAATTATACATATTCATCATCGGCCCGGGCCCCCTCCAGCCCGCCGGGCCCCTGTGCAGTTGCCCCCCTGCCCCCCTCTCGGAGGGCCTGCCTGACCAGTGACACGCTTGAAACATTTCATGCCCAAATCCTTCATAGCAATGTTCATAACAGAGGTATGGCTTATCCCCAGCTCAGTGGCTATTTCTCGACTTGACTTACTCGTTCTCGGCTGACCCTCCTGAAAGCAGATGAATTCTGTGACCTGTTCAATAATTGCCGCTGATCTGCGACCTCCACTGCAATCAATCAATCAATCAGCTTCTATAGCGCCACTATCATAATACCCAGGGCATCAGCCGATGCATGGCCCACCAAATCCAAATTGAATTAGAGCCAGGTCAAGCCGGAAAAGATTAGGCAGAAACGACGGGAGAGCAATCTAAGAGGGGATAAGCCAAGTCAAACAGATGTGTTTTAAGACCAGATCTGAAAGATGAGAAATTGTTAGTTATGCGAAGTGATGTTGGTAGTGAATTCCAGAGCTTAGGGGCGCACACTGAGAAACAACTAGTGCCAATGACTGTGCGAGAGTAAGGAACGACAAATGAAGGTCCTGCCGAATACCTAGTGGAATGATTAGTAGGTCGAGGGATAAGTCGCACCTTGAGGTAATTGGGTTCATTATATAACATGGTTTTGAATACTAAAAGACAGATTTTATAATTAATTCGGTATTTGATAGGAAGCCAATGTAGGGACTGTCTAGCTGGAGTTATAACTTCGAATCTTGGAGTTTTGGATATGACTCTAACTAAGGAATTTTGTACTCTCTAGCTTTCTGACCAATCCTGACCATGTATTATCAACACGCTTGCAGATCCTATTCAGTTTGGATAGCGACCAATTCTTTTCAGGATAAGCATTTTTTATTTTTAGCACTAAAACTCTGCCTCCGTAGAGTCTGAATTCGCAGTTTGTCCTACGAATACAATTCCGCCATCTTTCTCAGATAAACTGAGCAGGCAATAATAAGGTCAGGGTTAGACAGAGATTGACTGCAGCCAATCATAATGCTGCTGTGTTTATCTATTGGCCATAAGTAACCTTCACCTTGTCTGGCGCGATGACAACGACGCTATTTTTAGACTTAAAAACGATACATTTTATAATGCCGTTATATTCCTTTGTCGAGATAATAAATGCTCAACATCGGTCCATTTTCTACTTTTGCACACTGTATATATATATATATATATATATATATATATATATGTGTGTGTGTGTGTGTGTGTGTGTCCATGTCCTCATATGCTGACATGAGTATTTTCATGCACAAATCATGTCCTTACAGATGTTCACGTGGGGTTTTTGCTATAAAATAAATACAATTGCGTCACATTCCCAACATAGGACAAAAATCGAACATGACTAGGGTTGCCAGACGTCCTTTAAAAGGAGGACATGTCCTCCTTTTTAGGTCCGTGTCCTCCGTCGTCCCGGCAAAGCTAAAAATTGTAAAATGTCCTCCTTTTGCGATTTTGTATGCTATCAATTTTCGTTCTCGCGGTATTGACGAATTTCATACGTTTCAGTCCGTTATATCAGTTTACCCAATCATCGATATTAAAATAGCGTTTTAATAATACCAATATCGATTGTCCAAAGTCCCAAATACTCGACTCTCGTCATTCTATCTCTAGTGTATATGCAATAGTCTATGGTCAAAATGTTAATTTCATTTCCAGTAGCAAACGCAGAGACTGCAAACAGTAAACGGTTAGTCATCATCAGTCGTACAACTCGATGACCTGGGGCCGTACATAAATTACGTAACGCGATTTTGACACTTTTTGGACCCCCCCTACGTAACACGACGTAACAAAACGTCAGACCCCTAAAATATTGCGTAACAACGGGCCGATCCCCCCATTTTCGTCCTCCAAAAAGTCTTGACAAGCAAAAAAGTTCATGTCTTTGTATTTTTTCCTCTCGATAAACCCTGAAAAGCAAAAAAGAGGTCATCCTTGTTTTTCCTCTTCAAAATCTCTGACAAGCCAAAAACGGTCACTTAAATTTTTTTGCGTTACGTAACATTTCCGGACCTCCCCCCCGTCGTCACACTTCGTAACAAATGGCCGCCGCCCCCTAACCGCGTTACGTATTATTTATGGACGACCACTGCACAGCTGGTTTCATGTATACAATGTCCTCCTCTGTCCTCCTTTTCGTCTGGCTCTGTCCTCCTTTGGCTACCCATGCATCTGGCAACCCTAAACATGACCGTGTTTCTGATCAAATTTGAGCCGCTGTCTATGTGTCTATACCAGTTCATGGCGGAGTAGAATAAAACTTGTCTAAAAAGCAAAAACAAAAATGTCTGGGATATTATTCATGGGGTCGTTGCCCCCTAGCCAGTGTAAAACTCCGCCCATTAGCTTAGGTTTTTATGCCTTCTTTGACAATGCGTAGTAATATTCTGGTTTCAGACTACAAGATTATCGTTGATACCGAGTGCGAGGATATTGTAGAGAATGAGTTGGGGGAAGGGGTCAAAGTCTATATCACTTTATATGGTGAGGAAGGCAATTCGACTAAGATTCTTCTGGACAACGAAGGGAAGTCAGGGTTCAAACGATGCACAGCAGACATGTTTAGCATCAGAACTGAAGATATCGGGAATGTTTCTACGATTCAGTAAGAATTCATAGAAATTCTTTAATTTCTCACAATTAAATTTTTCATTATTATTTTTTCTATTACCTCGACAATTTTTATAGCGCTATAACATAGCTAGATGCCAAAAGCAAGAGCACTTTACATAAATGGAAATGAAATGTTGAATAAATATGTCTTCAGCGCAACTGAGAACCGTTCCAAGGAAGTAGCGAATGTCACTGTGTCTGGCAACGAATTCCAAAAAGAAGAGGGTTGCCACGAATGACAGAACGCTCTCCGAATTTCACAGTCTTCGACGGCGGTGGAATGTACAGTACCGGGCGACTGCTTGAACGTAGTTGAAGGCGACGGTGAGACGCTAACGTTTTCCGAATCAGCTCGGATAGATAACTGGGACACGAGGGATCGTGTAGGACACGGAACGTCAGTCGACACCGTTTAAAGACGATCCGCTCCGGTAACCGTAGCCAATGTAGCTTGTCTCTCAGCAAAGGGGTCACGTGGTCATGCCACCTAACCCCATAAATCAGCCTAGCGGCGGCATTAAGGGCCGATTGAAGGCGGTTCAGCTGACTGGCTGGGAGACCAAGTAAAATGCTGTTGCAATAATCAACTCTGGCTACGATAAGAGCGCGTGCCAGTTGGATCGCAGCCTGAGTTGAGATGTACCGGCGGATCTCTTTAATCTTCCGAAGTTGGTGGAAGCAGATTCTGGTGACATTACTGACATGTCCCACGAACGACAGCGATTCGTCCAGCAGGACACCTAACAGACGGACTTCGGCGGACGGAAGGATGACTGCATCGCCGATCTGGAACGGCGCGCGGTTTATCAGGTGGTTTCTCCTTGGCGTGCTGATCCATAGAAATTCCGTCTTGGCGGGATTGAGTGCAATTCGATTCGCTGAGGTCCACCGTCCGATCTCTCGGATGCACTCCTCGACACGAGACCGAAGACCCTCAGCCTCCGCTGGGGGGGGGGGGGCAGAAGGCATAGATCTGCCCGTCATCCGCGTAGACGTGTGAAGAAAGTCCGAACGATTTCGCTATTCTTCCGAACTCTCCTATGTAAAGAATAAATAGAAGAGGGCCGAGTGCCGACCCCTGAGGAACACCGCAGCGAACTGGTCTCACTGCGGACATAGTATTTTCCCAACTGACGGACTGAGTTCTGTCGGTCAAATAGTCTCGAAGCCACGAGAGGTCTACTTCGTCGATCCCATAGGACAACTGGAGACGCTTGATCAGAATCTCGTGATCGACAGTATCGAACGCGGCTGTAAGATCATACTCTGCCAGTTCATACTCTGCCAGTTCGCCTTCTAAGAATTTATCAGACGCTACGAAATTGAACGCTGAATTAATGGAACTTTTTGACGAAAGTTGAATAATTTACTTTAATATTTCTCTCATGGCCTAAACGGGGAAATCCTCTGTCTCTTCAGTCGTCGAAATGTGAAGAAATGTTCTAATTGTCGCTCGGTTGATTTGTTTAAACATAAAATACTCCCAGCATTCAAATCTAAGAACTTAGCTTTTTCAGTTAAGTTCCTAGATAATTAATTAGACTTCTCTGCAAGAAACCTTAGATATTTCATTACCGAAACAGTTAGTGTTGGTTTTAATATCCACAATGCAATCTTCTCTGCATTTCATTCTTAGTTACCCATCATGTGCAAATTAATACATTGAAGACTGGCATAAGAACAATAATTTTGCAACATAAATTATATATTAACTGACTGGGCTTTTCGTATCAGTTGATTACTAATAATCATTGTAATGTAATGTGACGTTTGTATAGCGCCTCTTCTATTTCTACTCAGAGACGCTCCTAGCATTGGAGTCGCAGGGTAAAGTACAAGCATTGCAACGTTTATTAAAGTTAATTTTGTTTGAGTTCCAGATTTATATAAATATACTATAATTTACAAAGCATGGATTTCGAGATTGCAGCCCTCGAATAGTCTGAGAATGTTCAAGTTGGCATTTGGCCTAAAACGGGTGTGTACTTGAGAGTCACACGGAAACGGTAGCCCCGCGGTAATTACCACGGTAATAAAGAAAATGTAAAAAACTGCGGTTTGACCGAGGTAAAGGCTATTTTTAATGCGCTTTATCCCGCTAGAATGGGGACATTTAGTACGGAAATACTACGGTTACGGTAATAATTAATAATATCAAGTTGATTATAACAACAAAGCAGTGGCAACGCCATTTTGCTTCTTGCACTTATTGTGCATACTTACAATTTTCGTCGTTCTCAGTTTTGTCGACGTCTTTGGCTTAATTTTTGTGCTAATCCCGGGTTCTGTCGTCTATTCGTCGTTTTCTACGAGTTCAGCGACCGTCTCCTCGCTTTATCTGCCACGAACGGATCGGTTTTTTTACTCTGATGTCAACATGATTGATCCGCCAATTTGCTATAAACGCGTTTGTTAAAGTTGGCATTAGAGAGTGACACGAGGACAACTTTTTATCCCCATCCCCACCCCGCACTCAAACATTTCTCTCTCCGTACCCACCCCGTCCCCTCATTGCTTCTTCACGTCCCTGCCCATTCCCACAGCATTTGTCCCCATCGCCTTCCCATCCCTGCACCAGCCTTTTCCGTCCCCTCATCAGTGGCACAGCCAGGATTTCAGCAAGAGGGATTTGGTTTTGGTTGCGACCAACTTTCCAAAAATCTTCACAAGCAAAAAAGGTAATCTCCTTATTTTTGTCTTTTTCTCTTCTTTACAAATCCTGACATTCAAAAAAGGTAATATTCTTATTTCCTCCTTTTCTTCACTTTACAAATGCTGACAAGAAATAAAGGTCGTCAGCGTACCAGCCAAAAGGGGAGAGGTTCAACCCCAAAATGTTTCTTTAGAGAAGGGTTGGAACTTTAGACATTAGAGCAACGTCGATTGATAACAGCGACTAAGTGGAAAAACCATATTTTATTTTCGCTTATTAAGACTTTCGCTATGCATATCATGCAACGCTATGCATAATATGCCATAAATTTAACAATAATTGAATGCTGTTTCTAGGATTGAAATGGTCGTCAGAGGATTAAGCTTCGTTTATTGGCACATTAAATCGGTAAAATCTCTCAACTGTTTGCAATATTTTCGCATAATTTTCATCAACTTCCGTGAATGAAATATCTTGCAATTTTGTTATTTTATCATTCGTGACATTTCGTTGTTTAGAACGAATTGAGTAGATTATTGGTTCTTAAAACAATTATTAATAACTTAAACCGGTTTTCAGACCTACATCAATTTTAAGTGTTGGTTTTAGTTGCCCACTTACAGTAGAAAACAACAATCAGTATTAATATTTTTTTTTCAATAATTAGAGTTGCATTCTCTTATTTCAGGTGACGCTTTTAGATGAAACGCGAAAACTTGAGTTCTATTTTGGACCATCGGTATTGTTGCAGACAAATGGAGGGGACGAAGGGCAGGAGGAGTTTGAAGTCGCCACTGTCGAGCTTGTACTACTCAACACTAGACCAGCTAAAGGCAAACAATAAATCGCAGCTTAGAGAAAATATTCGAAGGCAATTCAAATTATTTTAAAGCTCGCTATTTTTAAGCGCTCGACTTATTTTCTCAAAATTGGATTCAGATTAGTTTCTTATTCTCTTGATTGACAGTGCAGTGGAATATTCCGGTTTTAGATTACAAAGTGATCATTGAAACCGGGGACGGAGAAGATGCTGGGACACACGGCAAAGTCTATATCACTCTAAATGGTAGGGAAGGCGATTCGTGTAAGATTCCTCTGGACCACGAAGGAAAACCTGAGTTCCAACGAGGTCAAACAGACACATTTAACATCACCATAGGAGATATCGGGCATGTTTATAAGATCGGGTAAAATTCATGGAAATTCTTTAATTTCTACCAACTATATCTTTGAAATTGTGTCTGTACACTGCCTTAGAATTTATCGAATGCTAACAGTGCCGGCGCCAGAGTATTTGTTGCCGTCGACATTAAAGTGTTGGAACCGAACGATGGAACTTGAATACGGAAACTATCTTTGACTTTACATTAATTCTAGTATTCAAATCTAAGCGCTTCAATATTCTTCGAGTTCTAGATACAGTAAGTTTTGCTAACAGAACCGAAAGATATTTTATTCCCAAAGCAGTTGAGGTTGGTATTATTATTGTGGCGAACCGGGCCTATCGAGGTTCCTACGCCTCCTAAACTCAGATGGCTCCGCCCGGTTCGGCGCACACGGGGTTATGACTCACTATAAGGCACGTGGTCGTCCGTCTTAGCTTTTTGGCTAAGATCTCAGGCTCTCTTACCACCACTTGCACTACGCGCACTTTACCTGCACTCCGTTCCTATATTCCACACTTAATCCCTCTCTCTACGTATCCTCTTTCCTCTCCCTTAACTCTCCGTGCACCTTACTCCTCTCCGTGCACCTTACCTTTCTCTGTGCACCTTGCCTCTCGCCGTGCACCTTGCCTCTTACCGTGCACCTTACCTCTCACCGTGCACCTTGCCTCTCTCCGTGCACCTTACCTCTCACCGTGCACCTTTGCAATGCACCTCTCTCAATGCACCTTCACACTGCACTTAATCTCAAGGGTGCTTCCTTAACCTCAGGGTGCACTCTTCCTACGGGTGCATAGGGTGCATAGGGTGCATAGTGCACTATCCAAAACACATATACGCACCTATATGGACCTTCTTACCATCACACGCCGCCTCGGCTATCGGTCCTGATCTATGGCAGAACCGGCTATTTATACGATTTCTGCCGCATGCACTCATCCTGCTAGCTCACACTCATCACCGCTCTCTAATTGCTGCGCGCCATTCACTAATCGTCTACCACTCAGCCTGTCTTTTTCTTTACGCAATCTATTATTATTATATTGGGCCTGACTACCTATGCGGGCGGCTACCTGTCAAAGGATTAAGCTCATGAATTATTAATGACTCTCTTGCGTCTATTTCTACTAAAGGTTCTACGCTATTATCTAAATTCGCTACACCATCCTCGTTGCAATCTCCTCATCACTTGCTTCGTAACATTGATTCCTAACTGTCACTAAGTGGAAATTCCAGGTTTTATTTCCCTTCATTAGGTCTTTAGCTATGCATATATGCATAATATGCCATATAAATTTAACAATTGTTCAAATTTGGTTTTAGGGTTCAACTTGACAGCACAGGAGAAAAGCACAGCCCTAATAATTGGTTTCTGAAGGGGGTATGTTGGCTCAACTGCTTGCAATATTTTCACACTAGTGTATTTTTTATCAACATCGGTGAATGACATATCTTTCAAATTTTGTTTTTTTATCATTGGTGACATATCGCTATTTAGACCGAATTGAGTAAAAAATTGGTTCTTAAAACAGTTTTTATAACTTAAATCGGTGGGAAGATCAAGTTGAATTATAGGTTTTAATTGTGCATTGACAGTAGAAACTAGAACTATTATTATTACGATTGCAATTAGTTCTTAGCTGAATTGTCTGTTTTCAGGTTTCACTTGAGGATTTAACGCAAAAAAGCGAACAATCGTTTCCCTGGAACAAATGGTTGACACCGACTGCTGATCGGAAGATGATTTCAGTCGACATTCCACTATTGAGTCCGATAACAGGCAAACAATAAATGGCTGCTGATATAAAATGGTCGAAAGCGGTTGAATTCATCGCAGCTCTGAAATTTCACACTCTCTGTTACTATTTTTAAGCACGCGACATATTTTCTCAAAATCAGTTTCAGATTAGTTTCTTATTCTCTTGACAATACATTGCAACATTCTGGTTTCAGATTACGAGGTCATGGTTGAAACCGGGTACGAGGAAGATGCAGGGACTCTAGGCAAAGTCTATATCACTATATATGGCGAGAAAGGTGAATCACGTAAAATTCAACTGGATCACGAAGGAAAGCCTGAGTTCCAAAAAGGCCAAACAGACACGTTTTACATCATCGTAAAAGATATTGGACACGCTAATAAAATTCGGTAAAATTCATAGAAATTCTTCAATTTCTCACAATTGATCTTCCATAATCTGTTCGCCGTCTTGGTATTTATCAGATGCTGATAAGTTCCACATTATTTTGAACGTTTTGTTGAAATTTGAATAATTTAAAATTATTTCTCTCATGCCATAATTGCCATAATAATTCAATAAGGCAGACTAAAAATCTTCTGTCTCTTCAATCGTCGAATTGTAAAGAAAATATTCTCGTTTTCGCTTCGTTGATTTTCTTAAACTCGCAATTCTCCTAATATTCAAATCTAAGCACTTCGACTTTTCAGCAAGTTTCCAGACTATTCTCGCTACCAGCATTAATATATAGCCTACATTTTATATAATTTATTCTAAAAGCAATTATGGGTAATATAATTATCCTCGTTGCAATCTCCTCATCATTTCATTCTTTCCCCTTATAAAAAATACTTTGAGTAACATCGATTGATAACTGTCAATAAGTAGAAATTCAGATTTTAGTTCCTTTTATTATGAATTTTGCTATGCATAATATACCATGAGTTTAACAATTGTTGAATTTTGATTTTAGGATTGAACTCGACAGCACAGCAGAAAGCCAAAGCCCTAATTGGTTTCTGAAGGGGGTAAAATCCACGAGCTGCTTACAATATTTTCACAATAACGTTCATTCTTATTCAATTCCTATACATGAAATATCTTTCTAATTTTGCTAATTTATCATTCATGTTCTTCTACTAATCAGAACGAATTTAGTAGAAATTTGAATTTTAAAAATATTTTTAATAACTCAAATCGGTTGGTTCATCTAGTCGAATTTTAGGTTTTAGGTATCCATTGACAGTATGAAAAAGAATTGGCATTTTAAAAAATTAAGTTAAATGATAGCTGCATTCTCCGTTTTCAGGTTTCACTTGAGGATCTGACGCGATACAAAAGTACACAATCGTTTCCTTGGGACCAATGGTTGACACCGACTGAAGATAATAGGACGATTTCAGTCGAGATTCCACTTGCCATTAATCCTTTTAAGTTTAGGAAAGCACAATAATGCGCAGTTGATAGAAAATGGTCGAAGGCGGTTAAATTCATCGCAGCTCTATTTCTTAATAGGCTAATTCGACATATTTTCTCAAAATTAAAATTTAATTGTTCGATTTGAAGGAAGTAAAGCATCGTAAATAAATTTGCCAATGCGTTTGTCATACCAGCTATGAAAAAACTGAAACTTCACAAAAATTTGCAATTTAACTACAGACACACCACGAACTTCAGCCTGAGATCCCATAATAAGGTATATAAGTAGTTTATCTAGTAGTCGCCAGGTGGCGCTGATGGTAAGATAGATAGTTGATAGAATTAATAAATTAATAATAGTAATAATAGTAATAAGTTATAAGGGTTATGTTGCCTACTCACAGAAGACCGCATTACTTCGTAACGTGCTTCTTTGACCAGTCTATGTTACGGCACTATGGAAATTGTTTCGAATACGTACAAACATACATACATACATACATACATTGAATTAAATGCATCACATCACGGCGACGCTGGCATTAATACAATCATTGTTTCTCAATATATGAGAATGATGACTTTCCGGTTTGTTGCAATAACTACTCGAAATAAGCAAATAACTATTTGTGTGCTTGAATGTATGTCTGTTTTTAATATTGCGATTGTACTTTCACGTTTTTGTATGGATTGGTTGGGTTTCGGTCAGCAAACATGAATTTCGTATGGGTTGGGTTGGGAAGTTGGTGGGTTGGGTTGGGTTTGGGCTGAGAAAACCGACCCATGGACAACTCTGATGTGATGTGAAATTTCTGGAAACCCCCCTCGCCGTCGTCACACATCGTCACAAATGTTTGGACCCCATCCTCTAAGTGCGTGAGGTCATTAATGAACAACCCCTAAGGCATAATACAATAATGGTGTAGAGCACTCGAGTCCAAAATATAATTTAAATGTCTAAGGATATTTAGAATCTTAGTTAATTTATAAACTAGTTCACTAAAATGATATTTCCATCTTAAGTGTTGGTCAATTGTTATTTCTAGAAATTTTATATAAGTTTATAAAGTTATAAAATCATCTATTTTTATTTAGACTAATTTATTTAACAGGGTTTACTAGTATCGTAGATACTGCTTCTGAATTTACAACTCGATTTACTTCTGTCCTTCTTAATATTCTTGATACTCTTAATCCTTTTAAAACTACAAAGATTGTAGCCCGACCACCCCAACCATAGTTCAATGCTGATATTGTTGAGGCTAAGGGATGTCGGAGCCAATTTGAACGACGACGGAAGTCTTCTCGTCTACCGAGTGACAAGCAGAATTTTAGAGACCAATGCAAAGTTGTCCGTAAATTGATTTCTCTAACTAAGTCCAATTATTTCACTGATCTTATCACGCAAAAATTCTTCTGATCCTCGTCTCCCAACTCCCACTGATTTGTCTTGTGGTGTCCCTCAAGGCTCGGTCCTTGGACCTCTGTTATTTATTCTCTATACAACCCCTTTGTGCGCCGAAAATATTATAAAATGATTAAAACCTGTCTTTTGACATATAAAACCATGCTATATAACGAACCCATACGACTTATGTGTTCCTCAATATAGGTATTCGGCAGCACCTGCATTTGCTGTTCCTCATTCTCGTACAATATTTGTTTATCAGCGTGTCGCCCTAGATTCTGGATTTCATTGGCAACCTATGCTACCTATGAAGTCAAATGCAATGCTATTCTGTCTGTCTGTATGTCTGCCTGCGTGTCTGTGAACAGTCATTCATTCGTCAATCAGTCTGTCTCTCTGTTTGTTTCGCCGTCTGTCTACTTTTACATTCCTTCAATCATCAGTCTTCTATCGATCTCTCGAATTGTCCGACACTCATTCACTCTTCTAACAGGTGGTCTGTCTGTCTGTCTGTCTGTCTGTTTGTCTGTCTGTCCGTCTGTCGGTCTATTAATGCTATAAAGCATTAATCAAAACTACGAGTTTTATAAGAACTCGGTATGCGTTTTGTCGTCGAATGTATTGACATTCAACGAAACTTCCTAATGTTTGATGACAAACGTGACTATTAAATTAGAAATGCAATCAGATATATTCGTCGTCTGTTCTAACGCTGTAATGTGGAAAAGTTTGACATCGGTTTCTCTTTTCGACATCATGGTGGTAGCGGTGCTAATTAAAATCAGCTGTCCGAGTGGCCTGGCTTAAAATCGCGCTCTTCGGGGGGCACGCGATGAGTTCGTTCGACGTCGCGAAACAAACACCGTTGAACTGGATTTTCGCAAGATTTAATATTCGACGAAACAGATCGTTACACGCAGTTGTTTCTTCTCCTAGCAGATATTAACATATCTTTCATCAAAACCAGTTCTTAATTTCCGACATATATCTCTCTAGCTATCCGTTACGATCTTTCACGCTATATTTCCGACTCCTCGCCTCTCCGGGTTTAGTTTCAGTCTTCCGTTTCACAGTTACCGGGCGAGAGTCCTGCCTCGCCCTCTTCCCTAGCTTATATCCAGCGGCTACCTGTCAATCAAGTTTCGCCTTTCAACTGGCTTCTCCTGATTCGCACAATTTCGCAGATATCCACCAATCTAACAGTCTTTCTTAATATATTATAGTGTTGTACTGTTTGCTATTTACTGTTTAATAGATTTTAACTATAATGTCTATAAAGTCACATTCTATCAAAATTTATTATTATTACAATAATCCTAATGATCCTAATGATCTCTCCGAGTGAGAACATAGATTAATTATATGTTTGTGTCGCTTATTATTTGTTGGCCTTCTCAAAAGTGTCATAAGAAACGCTATATGACGCCAGTTATAAGAATAATTTTATGATATCATCTTCCGAATCTTCTTTAATTGCATTGATAGTCTAATGTCATACAAATACGCCTTATAGGCCTATATATTATATATTATTATTATTATTATTATTATTATTATTATTAATTCTGACAATTTCATATAGCGCAATACGCATAGCGAAGGCTAAAGTCAAGAGCGCTGTACAAGTGTCCCTAATAGGAGATGTTAAATAAATATGTTTTAAGGTTCCTAGTGATATATATATGTTAAAGTCAAAGTGTGAAATCAGGCAATGTTGACATTGCCTGAAACTTTTAGGAAATGTCGACATAAGCCGTTTCACTCGGGCACTGTCGACATTGACTGAAATGTTTAGGCATTGTTTAACAATGCCTGAAATTTGCCCAATTTTTATACACACATTTCCTGAAATCTTTATCTGTGATGGAATAGCATAAAAGCTTAACTTGGACTTAAGAAGATCTGAGGCTTCGCTGCCAGGGCCATATTAAGGCTGAGGGAGCTGTTCGCTGTATCCCTATAGCTGTGAATAACTGCGGGAAGTCTTTTTCAAGGTGTCGCCTGTCACAGTTCAACGTCATTTTCAGTTCCGGCTGCTGGAGCGTCTGTGACTGCTTCTACATCAGCTGCAACCACTGAAACAGCTTACGCTTATTCACCTGCTGCGGATCATACCACAGCCAGTCACAGTACAACGGTTGAAGAACAGGCGGAAACCACTAGTAACCAGCAAGCATCAGATTTCATAGATCACCTGCATGATAGTATACAGTCTCATCGCAAGAGGGCTCGAGAAGGTTTAGTGAAGCAAGCTAAACGAATGGTTTTGCGTAGTAGAATAGAATTTGCAGCTGGAAATCCTGGTGACAATGTTACCGTCCCTGTTCCATTAGTTGATCGAGGACGTGGTGACCCTCGTAATATCATGGGTGTCATTCTTGATCGTAACTGCAACGACATGTATCGTATAGCTGTTAGAGCTGGTGTTCTACAAGGCCGGTTGCACGAAATCAAATTGATTTGTGCACCCAGATACTGCTAAATGAAGATGATGTCATGGCACACAGCGAGATTTCATTGAGGGCTGCTGTTCAGTACGAATCAAAGAGTTGCGGTCAAGGTTTTGCAAAATGCAATTGTAAGGGTTCAAAAAAGTGTGAAACAAATCGTTGTAGATGTTTCAAAGCTAAACTGAAATGCAATAGTCGTTGCCATTCAAGTTTAAGTTGCTGCTATAAGAACTGTTAAATTTTAGCCCGTTTTATATGACTGCTTTTTCCTTTATTGCATTAGAACCTTATAAAATTTTAGTTGACTTCATTAATGTTGTAGAACTGTTTTATATGACTGCTTTTTTATTGCATTAGAACCTTATAAAGTTTTAGTTGACTTCATTAATGTTGTAGAACTGTTTTATATGACTGCTTTTTCTTTATTGCGTTAGAACCTTATAAAGTTTTTTGGAATTCATTCCTTTATTGCATTTGAAGTTTTTACAGTTGTGTATAACTTTTTTCTATTACTGCCTGTTTTTTTTATTTCATTTGAACCTATTAAAGTTTTTGGCACTTATTAAGGTTTCAGAACTGTTTTATGTTACTTATTATGCTATTCCATCACAGATAAAGATTTCAGGAAATGTGTGTATAAAATTTGAGCAAATTTCAGGCATTGTTAAACAATGCCTAAACATTTCAGTCAATGTAGACAGTGCCCGAGTGAAACGGCTTATGTCGACATTTCCTAAAAGTTTCAGGCAATGTCAACATTGCCTGATTTCACACTTTGACTGTAACATATATATATCAGTCATTTCACGAAATTCCCCATAGGGCATAGGGTCAGTGGTTTCATGAAATGACAAAAAAGTCATTCCATGAAATGACTAACTTTTCCAATGATTTATTTCACACTTTGCCTGATCCGCTTAATTGCATAAAGCCGTTGAACACTGGCCGATATTCACGCTAATATAATCCCATAAGACAACACAATAAATATTTAAATCAATATAACATTATAATATTGCATAAAGCCGTGTTAAAATGTGATAGAAGAACGAGAAATTAGAAATGTTTAAATGAAGATATGTTAGTAGTTCATTTTGTCACTAGTTCAGTTCAATGTTTATTTGGACAAGTAATGGAGCCGTGACATCTGCAGTTGCACGCAACTTTACCTGTAAAGCACTCACATCGATTTGTTTGACATTTTGATTTGCCAAGACAATTACACTTCAGATACCCTTGACCTCCACACCTGGTGGACTCGTGCTGCAATGCATTACGTAGTGATATCTCCTTATCCTGGCAAACGTCGGTTGGCAGCAGCAATTTTTGGCTACAAAGATCAAACTGGTTTCGTGAGTATTTTCCGTTAAGTATTCCTCCCTTAACAGCGATCGTATAAAGATCATTCTCATCCCGATCTATAATTATTACACCGAGAATGTTTCGTGAATCACCTCGCCCTCGGTCGACCAGCGGAACAGGAACCGTTACATGTTCGCCCATGCCTTCCCCCGGTATATCAATGACCTGGCTGCCCTTCACCATTCGTTCAGCCTGTTTCATCGGTCCATCCCGTGCTCTTTTGCGATGCACAGAGGGCAACTGTGAAGGTCCTGGTTCTACTTCTAGTGCTACAGTGCCCCGAGAGGCTTGAGCTGTCATAGAGCTTAAGGAGGTTTTAACTGCCACTGAGTCAGACGGGGTTTCAACTGCCACTGAGTCAGCGGTTGAAAGTAGACCCGCGCGCCGACGCTCTGAGGGTCGGCGGGCGGCGGCGTTTGACCGCTCTATTACCGGCGGCGGCGGCGCGCCGAACCAATTTTATCGGCGGCGGCGGCGTACAAACGGTTAATACAGTACAATGCGTGTCACTAGAAAGGATACATACATACATACATACATACATACATAAAGTTCATTTGCTAGGCCTAATTGTTACAAATGCGCGTCAGTTGCCAAGCTAAACATATACAGCTGTGTGAAAAAGTCCTGCACGTTTCACGTTTCACGCTCCTCACAAAAAATTTGTTGTGAGGATCCATCAGGCAATCACACAATAATTAATTAGTAAATTCTTTACCAAAAACATCAATACCCGTTGAAATATATTGAGATTTGCATATCCTTAATCAATAATGGTTATTCAGATATTCATTAAAAAAACAAAAATCCCAAAATCCTATAAACGTGCAGGACTTTTTCACACAGCTGTATGTTTTAAGTCGAGCGAGGAAAGTGTCGCGGATGAAAATTCCATCTCTGAGAGGAGACGGAAGCTGATTCCAGAGTGATGGACCGATCACCCTGAACGCACGCTCTCTCATTCTGGTACGAGTGCGTGGCACGCACAATGTCCTGGTGAAGTTGGAACGTGTGACCATCGTTCGAATGAGAGCATTATCAGATAACAGTAACGATACCATATGATATCGTCGTTTTTGTTCAAATCTTATGGTTTTTTTGTCACACGGTTCATTTGAAAACAATGTTACAAACTTATCATACATATTAAAAATAACATTATACAGTTTAAGATCATATTGCTTCATTATATATATATATTCCCAAATTTACCAAAAATGAAAACTTTTAAATAGTTTATGTGCAAAATTAGAAAACAAAGCACTAAGAAGATTTAAACTAAACTATGAGGAATTGAACAAAAAACGCTCCCAGTTACGATGCATAGGTTCACTGCTCGTGTAATTAACTGTGCACAGTTAATTTCAGCATCATTTTAGCATCTTTTTGGTCTTCGCGTAATTTTCATCGAAAACGCTTTCTTTGCCGTAGACATTTTGCAGAATGTAAACAATACATGACGTCGTTCGATAGACGAATGAACTGAATTAAATAAGTAACGTGTGTTTTGAGTTAGCTGGTGTTGCCTATAATTATGGTGAAGACATTTTTATCTACGTATTACAACCAGGGTCATCTTTAGAATTTTGGGCGCCCTGGGCAGATTTTCATTTTCGGGAATTTTCGCCCATTCACATCACATACGAAATAACCTGACGAGCCAAAAAAAACGTTATTCGATCATAAAACAATTTTCATCCCTGTTTTATTTTTTTAATTTCGCCTCTACACAATTTTTCGCCCCTAGGCAGTGCCTAAACTGCCTAATGGTTAAGGTTACAACAGTTTACTGATTACAACTGATTACAACAGTTTTGGTCTACTCTGGTTACATGAGAGAAATAATATCGTCATAGGGACGCCGGCGTCACGCCGGTATCCTCTCGGCGGCGGCGGCGGCGGCGGCGGCGGCGGCGGCGGCGCACAGGTCTAGTAGTTGAAAGAAGGTCACGAGAGTAGAGGTTATCGACAAGGAAGCTGTGTGACTGAAATAGAAGCAGACGCAGAAGTGTTTGCATTACAGCAAAGAGACGATGAATCTTTAAAAGAGTGGTGGGACTTAGCAGAAGTATCTAAGTCTAATTTTGGATATTTGCTGTATAAAATTAAAAAGTACCAAAATTTGGATGAAAATCATTACCGGCTTGTGTTACCTGTGTGTAGAATATCTAAGGTTTTAGAGTTAGCTCATGATCAATTTTCCCTCTAAGGTGGGCGCGTGGACGCGCGCCCAAAAACGGCAGCCGTGCGCCCAAAAAATAATTTTCTATTGCCCAAAAAATGTGCAGGAGGTTTTATTTTTCACGAACAATTGTCCAAATATTTTACAAAAAAGGTAATCACCACCACATGACTTGTAGGTCTATACTGTATTTATCGTCGTCCATAAAATGCCTGACAAGCGGAGAAAAGGTAATTACCACTTTTTTAACACTTAGCAAGTGGTTTATTATAGTCGCAAACTTAATTTTGTATATATATACATTGGGAATATATATACATATATAATAAATATATTATATATATTATATATAATATATATATATAACAATGCGAAGACTAGTGATACAGTAGGTTGATATGCAAAATTCAGAAGAGTGATGAAACAAATTAAAACCACATTTTCGTGTGTCCCCAGCTTAGCTGAGCCAAACTGTACTAGAATTGTCAATATATTCTGCCTCAATTTTATTCTAGAGCATTCGAAATGCCACGAAAAATGGTGAGCCGTTTGAAATGACGCTATATAAAGTCTTTCAGAAATCTGTTCTCTGTCAAATGTCTACAAAATCGATCGAGAGATAAGAGGGGTCTAGATATAGCTGGTTTCTTGTATCTCAAGTTTTATAGACCACAAAAGTACTATATAATTAATACCCTGTTTGACACAAACACACACACACACACACACACACACATATATATATATATATATATATATATATATATATATATATATATATATATATATATATATATATATATATATATATATATATATATATATATATATATATATAGCCACACAGAGTTTCTTTCCTTGAGCGTAGTAAAATTGCCCAAAAGTTAGTCAATTGGGAAATTGTTGCCCAAGAGAAATTTCTTGCGCACATGGACCCTCAAGAATTAGAGGAACATTGCTCATTATGCAGTTCTTGAAGGCCATTTAGCCTTTCAAAAGACCTTGGATAGAATAAGACTTTCTTTTGTGTGGCCTGAAATGAGACAAGAAGTTTACTGGTATTGTAAAACTTGTAAGAATTGTCAGTTAAGTTCTGAAATTGTATGACCGAGGTACAAGAGAGTTTTTCCGAGATTATTAAAGTACTTCGGTGTGATCTGAATCCAGTTGGCGTCATGTCCGATTTTGGAAAGGCTAAACACAATGTCTCTTTGTGCATGTTTCCTAGCGCACGTATTTTTGGTTGTTTTTCCAACTAGGTCTATGACGAGAAATATTTTACACCCCCCTAACACCCCCAACACCCCCCGATTTGAAGTCAACACCTCCAAAAAATTGGTAATGTGACAATGGTGTGCATACAAAATGCATAATAATTAGCCCTGAACGCCCCCAAATGGAAAAGTACACCCGCATAACCTTTATTCTCGGATGACCTTTTTTACTTGTCAGCCATTTTTTGAGACTTCATAACGTGTTTTTTTGTTAGTGGGCCTTTTTCGGTAGAGACTTCCAAATTCCGAAACCCCCAGATTTTCCCGACACCACCCCTTCCCAAATTCACAATCCTAGAAATAACCCTGTCTATGACTCTAGAGGAAAGTGCAGGATTTGGGTCTTTCAAGGTTCTGTGTTGCCAGAATAAGGACGTACGAATGAAAGCGAGGATGTTGCGATGAGTTTCGTGCCTATCGATTTCGTCGTTTCTACTTTCAAAGATTTAGTGGAAGGTGTTTTTTCGGAAAACCTAATGCCACTCGATGATTATTAGGAGGACATTTACTGAACATAGGGAGGCGAAGACGACAACGCAGAGGGGCTCCTCTATTCAGAGATGTCCATGGGTTGGGTTGACCCATGGGATGGGTTGGGTTGGATATGGTTGGGTTGGGTCAGACTTTTCCATAATAATGGTGGATTGGGTCAGCAAATAGGCCATGGCTTAAGAAATTGTAATGCATTGCGGTAGGTTGGGTAGGGTCAAGTAACCCTTACGACCGCATGGGTTGGGTTGCAGATTTGATGAGTTGGATTGGATTAAAAAATGGACCCGTGGACATCTCTGCCTCTGTTCGCTGTCTCTAATTGGAATATCATGAACGTTCTGATGAAAATCTACCTCGTCAAATCACTCTGTTTAAGCACGGGGATCGTGTTTTTCAAAAGACTGTTGATTGTAACCATCCTTCCATTTTAAAATGCATCAGACATTTCAAGATTGAACAGGATTCGGGGAGTTTGGTCTGTAGGCGCTTCAGAAGAAATATCCCATTGAATTCTCGCGTCGGTAATATAGTATTGTGTATTTGAAACTGTAAGATGATTTAAATGAATGAAACGTTGTTTTGAACAGTGTCATCTGTATAAGCCTGAAGGCAAATTCAGCCAACAAGAAATTAATCAGATGCATAAATCAGTTCTTATTAAAACTACGCATTCAAGACAGGCCTCAGCTCTGAACATCTTCTTCTCTTCTGTTCTAATGCCACTTTTTGATTTGTTTTACCAAATAGTCTTAATCTATGCGTCGATAATGCAATGTTGCGCAAACTTCAAACAACAAGAAAGTAATCAGACAAATAAACCATTTCTTATCGCCTTCGCTTTCATTCAAGCAGCAGCTATAAATATTATTCACTTCTTTGTTCTAGTGTCATTTTCAGACTTGTTTTCCATTAAGTCTTGTCACAAAAAGTAAAGAACAGGTGTTCAAGACACTGCTTAGGAAACAGAGACTGCGATTCTGGTGTCTATAAAAGCCGCAATACAATTGCTGTTAATAATTTCATGAAGACGTCGTTTTGGATTCGATCTCAGCAGCATCTTCAGTCGACATGAAGCTCTTCAGCCTGACTCTTCTGATTTCAGTCGTTTGCTGCTTCATCAGCAGCTGCCATGGCTATGGTAAGATCTTCATACTGTATTTCAATAACTCTTAGCCTACCTCAATCACCTGAATTAAATTCGTTGCATTCAGAGAGCTTCGATTAATAGTCAATTAATCTGACACCTTCTGTAAATTTGTTCGGCGAAGGTATTTTGATTTTAGCGTGAATTCTGTTAGGTCATGTTCCACCCTCACAGCGTTTTCTGCTTTTCTGTAAACCGTTCGAATTACGTTTATTAATTTCTCTTCAATTCCGAAATGTCTCATTGCTTGCCACAGCCTATCGTGCCACACTGAATCAAAGTAGTAGTAGTAGTCAAAGTAGTAGTCAATAAAGTTAATGTAGAATGTCTTATTATAATCTCAATATATTTTTCCAAGATTTGTCTATTAGTAAATAGTTGATCAACTGTGCTTCTTCCCAGTCGAAATCCTGCTTGTTCCTCCCCAAGTACTTCTTCCACATATGCACTTATTCTCCTCTGGAGTACTTTAGATAAGACCTCTTCAGTGATATTCCCGGTTCAGAAGTAATTTGCTATGAAAAAACCCTTTTCTGAAAATATAGAATGGACAGTGAGATAAAGTGAGAGAATGTGGTGTCCCAGCCACTGATAAATTACTGTTTTAGCAAGCTATTTGCCGTCAAAAATGACAGTGGAGATTGTCTATTTCCTACCTCGATCTTTTGTAAATGTTCTAATATAATTATTTGTCCAATGATTTGTGTTTGGCCGGGGGCATGGCTAGATGAGCAGTCTGACGTTTGACGGGTTTACTGTTTGCGATAAGATCACATATAGATATAGCCATTGGAGAAGACTGACTCGTCTAAATATATTTCTAAATGTTAAAACGTTTTCTCGTTTGAATGTATTTCTCCTTCTCCTCATCTTCATAGTTATGTGCCGTATCGTGTATTCTCACATTTGCGACTTGTAGATGGTAATTACAAATGCAGGGTAAGGCAAAGGTTTTGTCCCTTTAATGGCTTCAGTGGAGGAGTTGTTGAGTAAGTGGGCACTGCAAAGACTTTTAGTGGATATGCTGTTCTTATTTTTATTCTTTGATGCTTTGGAATTATTCTTCTTCTTTAGGTGCCTTGTTTTACAACGTTGGCGACCATGGACTTTCACTCCTCTCAGTCGTATGTCGCTTGTAGCAGTTCTACTTCTGATATTTTGTCTTTCACGTCGAATAGCAGGTTTTCAATGAATGTCAATCTTTGTCTCCCTCTTGCTCTTTTCCCCATCACTTTACCTGTTGTGACTAAGTTTTCCAGGCCTTTTTTTCTCATTATGTGTCCGAAGAATTCTAGTTGTCTTTTCTTTATAGTCTTTAACAATTTCCTTCTTGAGTTTGCCTTTTCCAAAATTTCCTCGTTTGATGTTTTCTCTGTCCAAGAAACCTCCATCATTCTTCTTAAAAACCACATTTCCACTGCCTCTAATTTTTTCTTAATCTGTTTGGAAATTGACCACGTTTCTGCGCCGTATAGCAATACCGACCATACATAAGTTTCCAAGAAACTTTGGAATTCAGCATTCTGTTAATTCCTTGAATCTGTAAACTCATTGCCCGTAGGGTTCGGTGCTGATCTCTGGTTTTTGTGGCCATCAACCCATAGGTGGCTAAACCATTCATCGACGGACTGTGGCCAATCATTCCGCCGAACCTATGTTTACCCTCTCGATGTAGTCATTGCAAGTCATTTTACCACTGCATTTGGGTGAAGATCGAGTCAACTTCTGGGCAAATACAGAGAGAGCACTGGGGATTAGCAATACTTCAAAATGAGGAAGGCGGGAAATGGAAGGATAAGGGAAGCGTGACAGAAATATAGAACGGAGAGAGTAGAGTGGGAGATAGAGGAATGAGAGAGGTGTGGGTAGGGAGAGGAGGGAAGAACATGATCGTTGAGGTGAGACGAGCGGTGTAGAAAGCGTTGGCAATAGGGAAGCGAGGCAGAAGATAGGTCCATATGACGTTGTATTATAGGGTAAGACAGGGTTAGAGGGAGTTTATCGGGAATTTGTTAGTGGAGTGAGCGGGAAATGCTACCAAAACGAGAGAGGAAGAAGTAGAAGTGAAGAGATAGAAGAGGTGAAAATTATGAAATGGACGTAGAGGGAAGTTTTGGAGAAAATAGTGGGATATACACGCACAAAAGGTTGGAAATAAAAATTATAGGCCTAAAAGCTGTAAGATATACCGAGCAGTTCTTCTGGTAAAATACCTATAGCACTGGGATTATTTTTCGGTGCCAGTCAGCAATGTGGGCGCATGTATCCTCCAAATTCTGGTTACGCAGCCACATGCGTGCCTTCGCCAAAGCCAACTGACAGTGCAATTGTCATCGTCGTTTCCAACGGACTCCCACTACTATGCGCAGCAACGTCTTGTGAAGCATTTATTAAATGACGCCGCGTTCATAGTGGTAATGGTAATGGACCTGGACAACTTCTATAGCGCCGTAGCATAGTGGTAGTGACGTTATCTACGGCAGCGATTATGAAATGTCAGCAACGCGTCGCCCAGTGAAGACGACGTTACCGGACACGAACACACACATAGACAGACTTTGGAAGACTATACAGTATACTGTATTTATAATAACCATGGCTTTTTGCCAAAAAGATTGCTTTTCCGGAAAGCGATAGTCGACGGTCAGTTGTCAACACGCCTTAGCGGCGGTACAATTCTTTTAATCAATGCCAATTACCACATTTTATTCAATTAATCCTTTGCTCTCGTATGTCCACCTTGTTGTAACAGTTATGTCCCAGTGGGATATACTATGACACTAATAGTTTTTCGAGTATGAGAGAGTAAAAGAGTCGTTTCCAATGAAGATCGAGTTGTTTAAATTTGATCGGAGATATATAATAAAATTTACAGTAAAAGAGAAGATCTTTTCATTTAAATGCAAACATTATCAACACAGATGCGTCCAATTGACTAAGTGCACGAGTAACCGATTCTTGGGAATATAAAAGTCTTAAGCAGTGTCTTGAACACCTGTTCTTTACTTTCCGTGATATGATTTAATGGCATGTCGTGAGAATATTTTTGTTAAAACAAATCTGAAAATGACACTAGAACTAAGACGTGGGTAAGCTGCTTGAATGAGAGCGTAGGCAGTTCTAGGACTATTTAATACAGGATTATTGACCATAGGACGTTTGACCACCGGTCGATTGACCACAGCGGACGTTTGACAACTGGATGCAGACCCGCTGTGGTCAATCGTCCAGTGGTCAAACGTCCTATAATCATTCGGCCAATGGTCAATCGTCCTGTGGTCAAATGTCCTATGATCATTCGGCCTATGGTCAATCGTCCTGTGGTCAATCGTCCGCGTACCAGCGTAGGCGATAAGAAATGGTTTATTCCTATGATTACTTTCTTCTTGTTTGAAGCTTACACAACATTGCATTGTCGACACAATACATCGTATTTCAATATTTCGACGCCGCTACAATTAAATATAATTATCCACAACAGAGAAAATAAAAGTGGTTTTAGTTAAAAGATTCGTTAGATTTTAACGATGTATTCTATTGATTTGGTTACTGAATATAAACAAATTGAGAATGACAGTGTAGAATAGCGAAAGACAGATGGCTCGGTCAGTATCAAGTTATTTGGCTCAAAAGATGGTTCTGAAACGATGCTTCTGTTTGTTGTTAAAAGATACTGTTAACGATCGATTGCACTATTTTGGTTTCAGAATACAATGTTACTGTTGAGACTGGCGATGTGGACTGGGCCGGGACAGATTCCACGATCTATTTCATACTGAATGGTTCATTGACCGTTGGTGAATTAAAAACTCTAGACAACCCATCTAAGAACGACTTTCAACGAGGAAACACAGACGTTTTTCACATCAATACAACAGACGTTGGACAAATTTATAACATCATGTAAATATTATTTAGTTTCTAATAATTACATTTATAAAAATCGCTTTAGCCGCTAATAATCGCTTTGGATTTGTCAGACAAACAGATAATAGTAGAAATCGTTAATTTGTGCCTAAATTGTGCCTTTATCCATTAGTCTGATCTCCTTGTAATTAGCTGACTTTACTATTGCAATTCTCTCACCTCACCATTTGTTAGTCTAGTATCTTCTTTATGTGTCGTCCTCTATCAGAGGTTTGACAGTCATTTTCCTTCAATTCTCTCTATCTTCTACCGCCCTTTTTATGGCTCCATATTTGTTTGTGTTTGTCCATTCAAAGATGTCTATTCAGCTTCTTATCGGTCGTCCTCTGCCCCTTGCTACTTCCATTCTATCTTACGGTATCATCAGTGGTAGGTCTCCAGCCGAACCTCTCATGACGTGAACAGCGTATTATTTCCGGTTTCCACGTTGGTGTTGTTTTGCTTCTTTATAGGACTCTTTAATTTGTTATCTTATCCATCCAGCTGATTTTCAGATCCTTCTGTAACACCATAATCCAAGTGCCTTGATTTTTTTCATAATCTTCCTGTTGATTGTCCAGGTTTCGCATCCATACGTCAGCAATGGGACGATGCAGCATTGGATTATCCTTTTCTTGCACTCGATGTTGAAAGCTCATCTCATGAGCTCTTTCATCTTCCAAAAGATTTCCAAGGTCATACCTATTCTCGTTTTGATCTCCTTCTCCTTTCTACCATCATCTGTGATGTAACTCCCAGGGTACTTTTAACCTTCCACCAGCTGTAGCTGTACATTGTCGATGATGATGTACTTCTTTTGCCCTCCTTTGCTGACTACCGTGACTTTTGTCTTTCGCAAGTTAAGTTCTATTCCGTATTCTTTTCCTATCCCATCTTAGTAGGCATGTTTCCTCTCTCAGAAAATTGCTTTCGTCTAGTTACTCTAGTATGAAATGTGTCTAGTCTTGTATACTTCAGTGAAAGCCTTTGTCCTACACAAAAATATCCGTCAGATCTTAAACCTCGGTATTGCAGGTAGTCTCTCCTTTAATTCTCAAAATGCAAACGCCGGGATTAATTAGGAATGCCGTCAATTGTTCTCATTGAGAGATTTTTTGTTTCAGAATTGGAAGCGATAAATATGGAGAGGGTCCTGATTGGTTCATAAATAAGGTAGGTTGTTAAACTATCTGTCATATCATAACTCACGTGTTTTCTGATAAAAAAGCGAATGCCACTTACGGACCGAACCCATGATCATCATTAGCTCCTCTGTTTAGAAACTGGTGCCATATAGGCTACTCTAGCGTCGCCACTCCTTTCTATCATGAAATTAATTTTTTAGAGGTTTTCGCTTTATTTTACTGCATGGTCGAGCATACTCTAGCATCAATATCCTTGGTCGCCCTTTCTGTGTTTTACCTTCCAACTCTCCCTCTAGTGCTTCTCTTAGAAGACATGTTTCTTCTCTCAGAATACGACATGACCATTTTGTTCATCTACAGGGTGTCTCTGAAAAACCCAGCAGAAAAACTATGATTTCTTAAAAATTCCTAAATATGTTTCTATAAAAATTGTCGCACATGTACAGCACATATTTCTTCACCTATCTGTATATTTGTCATCACAATTGCATGTATTTTGGCCATATTGCGAGATATCAAATCAAACTTTGATTTTTACTACTCAGTCGCAGCTTGACAGGCCTAAATATCTAGCTTCACATACATTTGGTCTCATGTCAATGTTGGTAGTAGTAGAGTAGTAGTAGTAGTAGTAGTAGTAGTAGTAGTAGTAGTAGTAGTAGTAGCAGGGCCGGAGCTAGCCTATCCGGCGCCCCCTGCAACTTCGTATTTGGCGCTCCCGGCAGTGACAGACTTTTCCTCGCAGATGCATTTTAACTGCATAAATCGTTTGGCAATATAAACTCAATATAAACAATCTTCGAAGCGATGTGCACAAATCGGTCTTCTTCGTTATAATACAATAGAATAATAATACAGTACCTTTATTTTACAGAGAAAAAATGTAGCTACTATACCAACTGTGCTTTACGGGCTTTCATGTTAGCAAATCTCTCTTTTAGTTCAGTTATAGTATGTCAAAAATTTCCAAATTAAAACATACATCATTTTCTATTGCAATTAGGGCCAGGCTTAGAATTATTTGAGGAAATTTCATCATTTAGAGTTTTATATAAATCGGAGTCGAATCAGTGTCTTAAGCCACATGAAACTCTAAAGTTTATTCATTTAAACCATCTCACATTCCTCAACATGACCATTGTTTTGCGGACCGTGCTTACACCTCCTGTCAGTGTGGTCAGCGAAGAACGATCAGTTTCCAGATTAAAATTAATAAAAACTTATATTGCCATCAAGTCTTCCTTTAGATCTTCTTACCTCTGGTTTGTAGCTGAAAATTCGTTTTGGGTTTCTTATTTCATCGATTCTGAGTATGTGTCCAGCCCATTTCATTCTTCTCTTTCTGATGACTTCCATGATGCTCGGTTGCAGTGTTGCAGTGTTGCGTTGAGACTTAGAACAACTAAAACAATGAAAAAAGCAACCTGGCAAAAAGCAACTAAAGCGGATGGATTGTTAAGAAGAGGCGCTCCTCCTTGACTTTCGCAAGCATTCTACCACAAAGGGCTTCCAGCAACGGAGTGATGGTGGCCTCCAGGGAAGTCAACCAGCAAAACCCTTGCACAGATACCAACGGATTGAATTGTGCGTTTCCAAATGTATTAGTTTATCGTTCATTAACAATTGTTATTATTTAATACAAATTGACTTCGTGTTTTCTTGAAACTCATGCCATTTGATTCAATTTCAGATTATGGTTGAAGATAGTCAGAGAAATAGACACTACTTGTTTGAAGCTAATCAATGGTTTTCGATGCTTCTGCATTGCCCAAACCCGCCATGTTTTTTTATTAAACTTTATCCAAAATGATCATCCAAAAGATAAAACGCGTTTGATAGACAATGGTCAAATGCTGTTTAAGATCTCATAATTGAGAGACGCGTCCATTATATTCTAGCTACAGTAGATATTGTAGATATTTCACATACTTTGTGAAGCAATAGCATCTATTTGCACGTCTAAGGAAATTAAACCGCTTTCAATCGTCTGCCATAGTTTCTGTCATTTTATCAAAAAACCGACGTCCGCATAATGGATTCTCTGACTACGGACGACATATTTCACGTGAAACATATAATTATTTCAGCTTAATTTAATTGAATGTATATCAAACATGTTTCTTTCGTGGAAGACTCTTCTACTGCTTTGCAAATCAATATAGATGGTGAGCAAACGTCTTTCGATAATATTGTTGTATTTATTGCTTATTATTTTTATTTTGTTGACATGCCTACAGATCCTTGTGCTATTTGTATTTTCAAAGCGGCATAAACTGGCTCTAGCATGTTGATATTATTGTGGCGAACCGGGCCTTATGTACTACTACGCGTGTGGGTGGTCGACTTAGTTTTTTTGGCTAAGGTTTTTTTTACTGTTGGATGGCTGATTCTTTCTCTCTATCTCGATATTGGGCCTTGCTTCGTCAGTCTCAGGTACTACCTCGATTTCTCAGGTACTACCTCAATCTTCTCTCAGGTACTACCTCGACTCCTTTCAGGTATTACCTCGCTCTTTCAGATACTACCTCGCTATCTCCAATCTAAGGTACTTATCTTTCTATCTCTTATCTCAGGTACTACCTCCCTATCTCTTACCTCAGGCACTATCTTTTGGCCCACTCGGGTACTACCCCACGGTGGGCAACTCTTCGGGTACTACCCAGGGATCTACCGGACCTTCTACCACGCTCCTATCTCTATCGTCTCGATCTTATATTTCGTGGACCTTACCGCTCTTTGCGGACCGCTGACGCGTTAGATTATACACTTCCATAGCGGAAATGTAGTACAGTACCTGCTCCAGTTAAGGACGGTACATCCACCTATTTGGTACTCCGAGTCAAAACTCAGTCTACCGGCCCTTTGCACGTATATGGGACCTCTATTTATAAGGCTCCTGCACTACCTTAAGGAAGGTGTGCGAAACTACAACTAACTATCAGGCTATAACACAATGACGGCTAGTGCCACCTACTGAATTCTTAAGCTTAACCTCCCTAGACTCTTTGCAGACAGTTCTTAGGCAGTTATTATAACTAAGGGACCTTACTTATTATCATTATTAATTCATTCGTTTTATTAACAATTTACCTTACCATCAGCGCCACCGACCTACTACTAGAGAAACTACTTTTATACTTTTATTATGGGATCTCAGGCTCATTTAAATTCATTACAAATTTTTAGAGCAAGATTAAAAACCCATCTTTTTGACCGGGCTTATCCACTATAGACTGTCACCCGTTTGTCCGGCCGGATACCCTGGATTTGACCTGGATCTTTAGTGATTTGGATTTGGTGTGCCATCGGTTGATGTTCCTGTGCATTATGAAAGTGGCGCTATAGAAGTTTAAGATTAGATTAGATTAGATTATATCTACCTTAGCTATTATAATAATTTCGTCACAATATGTTGAATTTAATGTTGTATATTACACGGAGCTGGACTGTGAAAACGAGAATAGAAGAATAGATGCACTCGAACGATGATGCCGAAAGAAATGCTAAAAATACCAAACACAGCCAAAAGAAGAACTAAATCAGTATTAGAAGACATCAAACTAGAGATCTATTTTCTTCTTCTTCTTTAGTGCCGTAACGATACTTTCGTGCGCTGGGACATCCTCAGCAATTTCTTCCACTCCTGTCTGTGATTTGGTGCTCTTATTGCATGAATTGGGTTTAGATTTAAATCTTGACGGTCGTCCTTTATGACGTCCAACCATCTTTTCCGCGGTCTGTCTCTCTCTTTCCTGTCTCTCTCTTTCCTGTCTCTGTCTCTGTCTCTGTCTCTCTCTCTGTCTCTGTCTCTCTCTCTGTCTCTTTGTCTCTCTCTCTCTCTCTCTCTCTCTCTCTCTCTGTCCCTGTATTCTGCCATGTAGGCACAGTTATATATATATATATGTATCTATATACATATACACATATATACATATAAATATATATATACACATATAAATACATATATGTGTATATATGTACATATATTGTGACGTTCCACCCTCTAGCCGCTCTTGGAACTCGTCTCAAATGTCTAGGGAAGCTCAATTGCTAACTATGAGTATATTACTCAAGGGTGGACAGGTCAACAACTCTCTAATATAACACATTTTCCACAAAAATACATATTTAATATTAAACAAATCAAAGATAAACTTCACAATTACTAGCTGCCATTTAATTATCAAATTCTAAATAGTTTTCTTCTAGCGGCAAATCTATTATGGCAACGTCTGTCGCTATGCCCAACAGAACCGTCCTCTCAACTACACAAGTTTCAACTACAAATAAATAATCAGAAAGAGTCCTGTTTTCAGCCAGAAACGCAACGATCGAGTCGCAACTACTCGACGTGACTCCATATCGTCTTTTCACTTCGAAAAGACACATTAAAATATTTAATTTGTAGTTGAAATCTTCGTCGAGCGATCGACGGCTCTTCACAGTCGCCCTTCCTCCTTCCTCGAACTGCGGTGAAGGCTGAGTCGGCATTCGGTTTCTGACCTCCATGGAACGTTGATCCTTGACTATTGGACAACCCGTTGATAGGGTTGCCAACTTTCGGTCACTCGATTCCTGGACACTGAGCGACAACTCCGTCGAGGTCGACGACTCGACGGCAGCATGAATTTGACCAGTCGAAATATAAAGTGTTGTATGCTACCTAAATTTTATAACTTGGGCATTTATTAGACTTTTAAGCACAATGCAAAACATAGAGTTAGGTGTTTATTAAATCAATTTTAACCAACAGCCTTTGTAGTCTGTAGATAATGTAGAGCACATTGCAATAGGCCTAAGGTGTTGCCAAATATTGAAGACTTAGATGAATAGGCCCTACCTAAAAACGCTAAATAGTATAGAGTCGCAATTCGCCAATTCCGCTAACAGGCTCAGCAAATTTTGCCAACGCAGTCTATGAACTTATTTCCAAAAACATTTCTTCATTTCTTGCATTAGTTTTAATGTAATTGGAGCCTGCTGCGATACTTCACCGACTGCAGAGAAATCCCGAACAAATTCTACATTGCCCTGGACACTGAACATCGTTGGTCAATTCCTGCACTGTCCAGGTCAATCCTGGACAGTTGGCAACCCTACCCGTTGACTTAACCTCAATCGGCGGCTCCTTATACGTCCGCGATCCACCAATCGTCATGAGGTCGTATGCTGCCATAAACGCAAAACAACACAAGTCATTTGCATATTATGCAAATGATTTGTTAATTCCTTACACAGACACTGGTTACCTTGGGTACACCACAATATATATATATATATATATATATATATATATATATATATATATGCGTGCGTATAGTTCCGAGTCCATGCCGCTGCTCAGAGCAATGGATATGAAGTAAACTCCACATTTTTGGCAGCCACGTCTTGTGTTCTTGTGAGTTTCAAATAAACTTTGATAATGATTTCTTTCTATCAAAACATACATCATTTACTTCATTTTTACTCCAAGCCTACTGCTTGCTGGCTGTATTTATCCATGCGGTCGACCAGCATTTTTACGTGGTGTTTGAAACTGTGCTAAATAAGCCTGGACAATACTACGCCTGAATGACAACAAATCCAGGTTTTCGTCAGCTTCAGTCTTGACAGTAACTACTGAGAGGAGATATACTCATTCTTAATCTTTAGGCCTGCCAGTTACTTGAGGGGGAGGCCATACGCTCGATAACATCAGTGCTTAAATCTGTGTTTCATCGCTCTAAACATGTTCAGTCAACAGTATCTGCTAATTGATTTTAATTTTTAAATAGAGCCAATACTGCAATTAGTAAGAGTGTTTTTATGTTGCAAGTCCCTACATCTGGCACAACTAAAAAGCGCTATATAAATTTACAAGATTTCATGACAAAGACAAAGTCCGTGAAAGCATCTCTTCCAATAATTGTTCTTTTATCCACAGCGGTATTCCACTATGACTGATGACTAACCGCTCCAAACCCAGCTCCATAAACATTTAACGACAAGGCAGAATCTATTCCTGCTGTATATTTCGAACTCTCCCATCTCCTCAAAACGACAGTCTGACCATTGTCGCTAATTTTCTTGGAAAACGTTTCAATCAAAGTTTGCTGTCCAGATCCAAATGAAAGAGAGGCTCTGTGCTCTGAGTTTGAAAGCTAAAGGAAGAGGAATGATGGTATCGCTCGTAATATTAAACCAAGCTCTAAGCTATCGATGAAGTAAAATGAAATGCCATCCTAACTGTCTGTCTGTCTGTCTGTCTGTCTGCCTATCTGTGTACAGTCATTCATTCGTCAGTGTATCAGTCTCTCTCCCTGTCTGCTTTGCTGTCTGTCTTCGTTTACATTTATTCAATCATCAGTCTTCTATTGGTCTCTCGAATTGTATGTCTTGTCTGTCCATTAGTACAGTCACATTAGGAAGTTCCATTGAATTCTAATTTAATGCTAACAACTAGTCTGCCTGTCTGTTTGACGGTTTGTCTGTCCGTCTGTCTGTCTATTAGTGCTATAAAACATTAATCAAAACTACTAATTTTGAAAAGAACTCGATATACGCTTTATCGTCGAATGTATTAAAATTCAACGAAACTTCCTAATGTTTGATGACAAATGGGATTAATTAGAAATGCAATCAGATATATTCGTCGTCTGTTCTAACGCTATGACGCCAGTTATAAGAATAATTTTATGATATCATATTTTAAATTTTCTTGAATTGCATAGATAGTCTAATGTCATGCATATGCACCTTACAGGTGTTCTAGTCACTTCTTGGGAAACAGATGTCTATAAAAGCCTCTGTGTAGTACGTGCCGTCAATAATTATTTCACGAAGACGTCGTTTTGGATTCGATCTCAGCAGCAGCATCTTCTGTCGACATGAGGCTATTCAGCCTGACTCTTCTGATTTCAGTCGTCTGTTGCTTCCTCAGCAGCTGCAATGGCTATGACAGCTACTACAGTGCCAATAGTAATGGTGAGATTTTCATAATTCACTAACTCTTACTTCCATCACCTGAATGAAATTAGTTGCATTCAGAGAGGTGCGATAGTCAATTATTCTGCCATCTTCTGTAAATTTGATCGGCGAAGGTATTTTCATTTTATCGCGAATTATCCACTGAAATTTGCTGTGATAAAACCCTTTTATGAAAATATAGAATGGACAGTGAGATAAAGTCAGACAACGTGGTGTCCCAGCCACTGATAAATTATTGTTTTAACAAGCTATTTGCCGTCAAAAATTACAGTGGAGATTGGCTATTTCCTATTTTGATGTTTTGTAAATGTTCTAACATATTTGTTCAATGATTTGTGTTTGGCCGGGGGCATGGCTTGATGAGCAGTCTGACGTTTGATGGATTTACTGTTCGCGATAAGGTCACATATAGTTGGCCATAGGAGAAGACTGGCTCGTCTAAATATATGTGACCCGCTGGGAGAAAAGGTACCATATGTGGAGTTCTTGAGTTACATATACTGCATTTATCGGGGTTATATTAGCTCAGTCACAGCAAAGTTTTAGAGAAATATACTTTGTCATTTCAGAGATACCAGCATCCAAACATCATGCCTATCAAATTCAAATTTCGAAGAAATTGAACATTTATTATTTTAAAACTATAGGCCTACAAGAGTTACGGATGAAATTTTATCTCTGTATTAATTGTCATATATGCAAACTATCTCTAAAGTTTCATCCGTAACTATTCATAATTATCAGTAGAAAATTGAAATAAATATAATTACTAATACTAGAACACAGTAATTGAAAAAGGTACCATAAGTGGGATAGATCATAGACCAGGGCAGGACATAATAATAGGGTTGTAATGTACAATCTAAATAAGATCTACGAACAAACTGCAATAGAACACAATAAAACTTATAAGATAATATTAATCAAGGTGATTATAAATGTAACATATGTAAGGGAATGATGAAAAACAAACAACAAGAAACTAGTGCTGTAATTCATAAATAACAGCACAAAATAAGATTAAAATTCACTTTTAAGCAAGGAAAAAAACAAATATCGTCCGATATTGCAGATTTGTCAGCTGGTTCTAAGCTCACACATATTAAAATTTTGTAAAAATTAGTAAGTAAGCTTAAACAGAGCATCAAAGTCAGAAGCCCACTTATGATACCTTTTACCTATCTCAGTTTTAAAAAATTCTGTACTAAATGATGCATATTTGATTAAAAAGACATAATCATTTAATTGTCTTCAGATCATACTGTCTAAAATTCCAAAAAAGTAATTTTTGAAAAATTCAAGTTTTCAAGATAAAAATGCAATTTCCCGCTAATCTGTGATCCCACTAATGGTACCTTTTCTCCTAGCGGGTCACTATTTGCTACGTGCTAAAACGTTTCCTCGTTTGAATGTATTTCTCCTTCTCCTCATCCTCATAATTATGTGCCGTATCATGTATTCTCACATGGTCAAATGTTAACATTTGCGACTTGTCGATGGTAAGCCATCATTTGTTATAATATTTCGGATCATTTGCCCATACTGCTTGTAATAGATATTGAACCAGTATTAATAAATAAAATAATGAACTCCATACAGAAAAATAAATAATACCAAAATCAACATTTTTTTAGATAAATTAAAACATACAAATTTGACTGAAGTTTCTGATGCTTTTCAAGAAGACAAACCTGAAGTTGCTTATGACAAATCCTCAATAAATTCCATAAAATATATGGTGACTCCTTTCCAAGGGTAAATATATATTCCCAAAAGATGAAATTTAAAAAACCGATAGATGACCCCTGCATTATAAGTCAATAAATACTAAAGCAAATTTATATAAAAACACATTAAAAATCCTACGCTTGAAAACAAAAATAATTTTAATAAATTTAACAATAAATTTACATTAATAATAAAAAATGCCGAAAAGAATTACTGTGCTGATAAATTTGCTGATGATTTTCAAATAATATATCACAAACTTGGAAAATAATAAATAAGCTGTTAAATAAAAATAACAAATTACATCAAAGCAACCTACCAGGTGACATATCGACTGCAAATGCTTTTAAAGAATATTTTACTAATAGAGAATTAAATATAAACTCCAAAATAAATGAAAATATTACCGAGGAAAATTAGCTGATGAACTAACGTTAACAAATAATCCTGATAACAGATCTTTTACCATCTTTCCTACTAATACTCATGAAATCAAAGACGTTATTAGCAACCTTAAATCAAAAAATAATACTGTTAATGATGACATGAATCAAAAAGTTGTCATTAAATGTGCCCCTTATATAACTGAAATTCTTGCAGAAATAATAAATTCTTCTTTCAAAATGGGAATAGTACCTGCTAAAGTGATTCCAATATTCAAAAATGGTGATAAATTCCAAGTATCTAAATATAGACCTATTTCAATTTTACCCATTTTCCACAATTTTTTTAAAGTCATGTTTGACAGACTACTTAAATATCTTGACAAATATAGCATGCTATCAACATCCCAATTTGGATTTAGGCCAAATCACTCAACTTATATGCCTTTACTAAATCTTACTGACTTAATCACAGCAAACTTTGAGGCTAAAAAATTTACTATAGGGATCTTTCTAGATCTTGCAAAAACCTTTGACGTAATTGATCAGAAATTACTGCTACTTAAACTAAAACACTATGGCATAAATGGTATATCGCTTAGATGGTTTACTAGCTTTCTTACAAATCGAAATCAATATACTCATATTGACTCTACAAACTCTGTAAAATTGAATATCAAATGTGGGGTACCTCAAGGCTCTATCTTAGGACCCCTTTTATTTATCATATTTATAAATGATCTACCAAATGTCTCAAATTTTTTCAAATTCTTTCTCTTTGCTGATGACACAAATATTGTAGCTAGTCACAGTAATATCAATGAACTAATACATAAAATAAAATGATGAATTTAACGAAATCTCAGCATGGTTTTATAAAAATAAATTACTATTAAATATTGATAAAACGAACTTTATTATTTTTCATTCTATACGTAAACCATTACCAAATGATATTCCGGTAACTAAAATTAATAGTATTCAAATACTTCAAAAACATCTACTAAATTCCTTGGAAGAATAATTAATCAAAACTTAAACTGCAAAGAATATACAAATTTATTAGAAAACTAGGTGTTTACCCGTCAAAAATGACAGGGGACATTGGCTGTTTTACCACCCGATTTTGCGCAAATGCAACAGCATTTTATGACGAGGGAGATTGGCTGTTTTACCACCCGATTTTGCGCAAATGCAATAGCATTTTATGACGGTGGAGATTGTCTGTTTTACCACCCGATTTTGCGCTAATGCAATAGCATTTTGCGCAATTAGTTCTCCTTCACTCGCCGCCTTTTCCTTCAACCGAGTTAACGTCTATTCGCATGAATTTTCTGAAACTTGATAGTCAACGTAAGTGTAATGATTTGGCAGTGTCGAACCACATGCAGTGCTTGATTCTCTTGTTTGCTGTGCTGCTTTTCACGCCGAGCAACAGCCTGCTCCTCATTCTCACTTGATTGTCGGAAAGCTCGTGAACGCTCGACTTTTTGTTTTGCACGGACGGTTAGGAAGAGGAATAAAAAAGCTAAACAATGGTGCAAACCTCATCTTCTTATCTCTTATATAGCCTGAGATGTAGCAAATTCAAAAAAATTTGGAAACTTTCTCAGAATTCAAAACTTACGCGAAATTCGCTCATAATACTTATGTTCAAACATTGGGGTCATCGAGTTAGAACTGATAGATCTTTGCCAAATGTCAACCGATTTTCAAACTTTTTGGTTTATTTTGTTCCTCTGACATCCCTTAACAACTTTTCCGCTGACCAAAGTGGGGTTACCGCTGAAAATATTTTGCTAGGGGGCTTTAAAAGTTTTTCGGGGGAAGAGGGTGATATTTTAGGCCGTAAAGTGGACTCTACCCCCAATTTTTTTGTTTTGCACGGACGGTTAGAAAGAGGAATAAACAATCTAAACAATGGTGCAAACCTCATCTTTTTAGCTCCTATATAGCCTGAGATATAGCAAATTTAAAACGTTATATCAATCATTTCTGAAGAACGCTTTTCCAAAAATTAAAAAATCCCCTGTACGGTGATTTATGTCTGAAAATTTAATCCCCACTTGAGGGGTAAATTTAAAAAAATAGGTAATGAGGCTAGGAAGGAATATATATATATATATATATATATATATATATATATATATATATAAAAAATAACGGAGAGCAGGGCATTGGGAGAGGGAAGGGAAATTTGGGAGGAGGAAAGAGGGTTGTACGGGTTTTCAGGAGCAGCGTTGTGTAGGTTTGGAAACGGGGCTTGGGCGATTGGGAAGGGATGGGGAGAGGGAAGGGATGGGGAAAGGGAAAGGGAACGGGGTTTTGGGGCCGGGGCAGGAATGGGTTGGGGCCGGGGCGATTGGGAGAGGGATGGGGAGAGGGAAAAGGGATGGGGAGAGGGAAGGGGAGCGGGGTTTGGGGCCAGGGCCGGAATGGATTGGGACCAGGGCGATTGGGAGAGGATGGGGAGAGGGAAAAGGGTTGGGGAGAGGAAGGGGAACGGGGTGGTTTGGGGCCAGGGTCGGAATGGGTTGGGCCAGGGCGATTGGGAGGGGATGGGGAGAGGGAAAAGGGATGGGGAAGGGAAGGGGAAAAGGGTTTTGGGGCCGGGGCGGGAATAGGTTGGGGCCTGGGCGATTAGGAGATAGATGGGGTGAGGAAAGGGGACGGGGGTTTAAAGCTGCAATTAAGACGCTTCGTTAAACGCTCCGTTTTGATTAAACAATATTTGGTTGTCAATGACAACAGCGTCTTGCAATACCCGCCGTGTTGCCGTCGGACAGACATCGAGAATTATATAATAAGATAAACTGGCCAAAAATTTGAATATCATTAGGCATATTACTAAGTTTGTAAATAAAAAAGCTTTACTAAGTCTTTATTACACTCTAATACATCCATATTTAACGTATTATAATAGTATATGGAGTAACAAGTATAAATGTACTACGGACAAAATCCAACAATCCAAAATAAAGCTAATAAGAAATCCACACCAACACTGCAGTACGTCAAATTTATTCTTGAATCTAAATATACTCAACATTGCTAATATATACAAACAACAAACAGCTATTTTCATGTTTAAGTATTCCAGTAATTTATTGCCCTTAACTTTCTGCAAGGATGAATTCTTCACATTTACTAATAAATTACAATCACACAATATAAGAAACCATATTAAATTTACCATTCCTTATGTGCACACAAATACTGGAATATTCACTATTAAATGTTTTGGACCCATAATTTGGAATAGCCTACCCACTGTACTAAAAATGATATCTAATTTAAACGAATTTTTTTAAACGATTAATAAATTTATCATATCAAGTGAATGTTAAATCAAATCATTGACTACTATAGCATCTAAGTATTATGTCTGTCATGATAACATTTTTATTTTGAAGATACATTTTCTACTACTTCCTGAGATTCCTACTGGAGGGAACATTGTTCCTTTCTGGTAGTTTTTATTTTCCTATGACTTATTATGCGAAATTGTGAGCTACTCTGTTTTCTTTTTCCTTTTTACATATATCATCAAATTAATTACTGATTAAATTACCTTTAACATTTTGATATTAAATTGATTGATATGCTCGTGATATTTTTCTTTAATTTTTTGCAAATTATTCTGATAAATCACTAAGGTTACAATCTTTACGAACTTACTGAAATTACTACTATGATGTCAAAATACTATTATGATGTTATTATTACTACTATGATGTTGATAAGAAATTACTATTATAATGTTAATATGCACTGATTTGACCTGGAAAATAATAAACTGTTATTGGATTGGATTGGATTGGATTGGAATTGCAAATACAGGGCAAGGCAAAGGTAAAAGTTCACCAGTAGACTCATTGCCCGTAGGGTTCGGTGGTGACTCCTGGTTTTGTGGCCATCATCCCATAGATTGCTAAACCATTAATCGACGCACTGTGGCCAATCATTCCGCCGAACCTATGTTTACCCTCTCGATGTAGTCATTGCAAGTCATTTTACCACTGCATTTGGGTGAAGATCGAGTCAACTTCTGGGCAAATACAGAGAGAGCACTGGGGATTAGCAATACTTCAAAATGAGGAAGGCGGGAAATGGAAGGATAAGGGAAGCGTGACAGGAATTTAGAATGGAGAAAGTTGAGTGGGAAATAGGGGAATGAGAGAGGTGTGGGTAGGGAGAGGAGGGAAGAACATGAGGTGAGACGAGCGGTGTAGAAAGCGTTGGCAATAGGGAAGCGAGGCAGAAGTTAGGTCCATATGACGTTGTATTATAGGGTAAGACAGGGTTAGAGGGAGTTTATCGGGAATTTGTTATTAGACTGAGCGGGAAATGCTACCAAAACGAGAGAGGAAGAAGTAGAAGTGAAGAGATAGAAGAGGTGAAAATTATGAAATGGACGTAGAGGCGAAGTATTTGAGAAAATAGTGGGATATACACGCACTAAAGGTTGGAAATAAAAAATAGGCCTAAAAGCTGTAAGATATACCGAGCAGTTCTTCTGGTAAAATACCTATAGCACTGGGATTATTAACGGTGCCGGTCAGCAATGTGGGCGCATGTGTGCCTCCAAATTCTGGTTACGCAGCCACATGTGTGCCTTCGCCAAAGCCAACTGACTGCAATTGTCATCGTCGTTTCCAACTGACTCCCACTACTATGCGCAGCAACGTCTTGTGAAGCATTTATTAAATGACGCCGCGTTCATAGTGGTAATGGTTTTGGGAAACTTCTATAGCGCCGTAACATGGCGAAGGCAAAAGTCAAAGGTGCTGTCAACAACGCTGACAAATAAACATGGAACGAAAGATGTTTGTCTTGAGGGAAAAATCCGTTCAGATGGCACAGAAGAGTTCGCTGCCGTGTTGAAATTGGGCAGTGAGCCCTTCAGAACGCGATCTTCCGCAAGAAGGCGTTCCGTCGAAGAGTCAGCGAAAACGAAACGCAGAAAGGATGTTGAAGGGCCGCATGGACGCTGGGAAAAATTCTCCGCGTGGCGAACATCAGGCGGCGAATCCTTGAGGGCGGTCAACTGCGATACAGTAATCCATCGCCGAACTTGACGGGAACCGACTGAAGATGGAATTCCGCGCGTGAACCGAACAGTCTTTCCCCGTTGACTCCATCGACTGGCTGGTGGCTTAGATAAACGGCGGGCCAACCACGCCGACACGGGCGACTTAAATCCGATTCGATCGGCGCAGAGAACCGCAAAGACGATCGCCGACCGCTTTGAAAACGACGGCTAGGCGACAATCCACGCGATTAGCGCAAAGAAATAAGCGCAAGACGTCGGTAAAACCGCCAAGAACAGCGATATTCCGAAACACTTACAGACACGTGCAAGCAGCCAAAATGGCGCTACCGGAAGTAGTGATCATACCCTTTCGTTCACTGCGTACTATTTATAGTACATCATGAATCAATTGCAATAAAAGTGGTTTCCTGTAACTTTGCCTTCGAGTCACAGTGGAATATATATATATATATATATATATATATATATATATATATATATATATATATATATAGTGAAATGTTTACTTACTTATTATTTTGTGGCAGAGCAGGAAACCAGAATAGTATTTGGCTTAAAATAGAGGTCAAATGACTTATTTCCTTCTTGATTATCAGAATTCGCGATTTTTGTGTTCTCATCTTTATTGTGACAAAGACTCTGTAGTTTGCGGGAAAAAATGAGGTTAGTTGCTTATTGAATGTATTTAGATATTATTTCATGACAGTTGACTTAGAATGCATTTTAGACAGAGATTTTATGTTCTTTATGTGTGTACTAAGAGTAGTAAACCGTGACTGGACCTTATGGCCATAGAATTTCTTGGTTTCTTAGAGGGTTGCGCGTCAGCTTGCAATGCTCCAGTATAATTTTTTTATTTTGTCATCAGTGAGCAGTCTATTCTAAAGGAAAAGGCAAAAGGAAAAGTCAAGTTTTCACTAAAAGATGCGGTCTCCATGTTCAGTACAATGTCAGATGGTGTTCTGTTTGACGTATGTAATCTATCAGACTCTGATGATGAACAATTGGCACCAACAACAGGTGATGCTCTAGATGTGTCAGTATCTAGATAAATCAGACAGTTAAAGCCGTCAGCACCCATACCTCCAGCCCAGAAATCAAGAGCCAAAATTAGAGGAAAGCGACTTGTAAAGCCAGTTGTTGCAGAACAAGAGTTGTCTGATGAATCCGACTCAGAAATTGACCCAACCGCTACAGAACTTCGCAAACCAAGAGAAGAGCTGTACAAACGTAGAGCAGTACAGTGAAAAGCGAACAGAGGTGGTGTCATAAGCAATTCAAATCGGACATTTCTCGTTCTAAATGGAAAGGACATCGCCCAACAACTGCAGAAGATGAACTGCCTTCACCGTTCCAGTATTTTCAACGATACATAAGGAGTGATATATTTGACCTTGCAGCTGAACAGACTAAACTAGATTCTTTGAAAAAAATTGGTGATAATATCAACACAAACAGTAATAAAATACGACAGCTGTTTTCATTGCATATTCTTGTTGGAATTCTGAAGTTTCCACTTTTGCGTTTGTACTGGAGCGAAGCAACTAGAGTCCCTATGTTTGCAGACACTATGTCTGTAAATAGGTTCATGAAAATTAGGAACAATTTACATTTTGTCGTTGACAAGCCTTCAACTGATGATAGACTGTGGAAAGTTAGGCCTATCATCGATCATGTGATGAAGCGATGTCATGAACTTGACGTGGAAGAAAATGTTTGCATTGATGAGCAAATTGTTGTGACCTTCAAAGGACAGCTGGATAGCAGTATATCAAAAATAAACCGTGCAAGTGGGGTTTCAAAGTTTTCCTGCTGTATGGTTAAAGTGGAATAATCTATGATGGTATAGTCTACCAAGGTCGAACCAACCATCTGAATGAAGAAATGGTTGGTAAGTATGGCATTACTGTATTGCGACATCTATTTCACATCGATTCCAGTTATCAAGTATCTCTCAGCTCGATGTGTTTGTTTTGCTGGAACTGTTCGACAAAACCGCCTAATGGGCTGCCCGCTGTCGACAATGAAAAAGAATGAGAGAGGAACCGTCAACGAAATAACAACTGTTGAGGGTGATATTGTTGTCACACAGTGGACTGATAACCGGATGCTACTGATGGCATCAGATGTCATTGGTATTGGTAATGTTGACATTGTCAGGCGTTGGAGCAAAAGCCAGAAGGTCTACATCCAAGTCCAGCGTCCGGAAGTCATAAAACTATACAACTCCTCCATGGGTGATGTAGATAAAATGGACTTCCTAATTCAGTTATATCGTATACATATTCGCTCTCCAAAGTGGCCTCTTCGTATCATTTTCCACTATGTTATTATTGCTGTCAACCATGGGTGGCTTGAGTATCAGCGTGATGCAGACAAGTCACTTGTTCCAAAGAAAAACCGACATGACTTGTGCAGTTGGACATTCAACTTTGCCGAGGCTTTGTGCAAAGCTGGACTTTCCCTTCCCAATCGCAAACGGATTATTTAGATACTGAGGGCCGTCCAGTAAAGTAACGCTGTTGTGGTGATCGGAGACCGGTCACAGATGTTGGATATGATGCCTTGGGACACTGGCCAGAGATTGGTGACATACAACAACGATGCAAGAATGATGGTTGTGAAATAAGATCGAAATTTGTTTGTGTCAAATGCAAAGTTCACTTATGCCTAAAGCAAAACAGTAATTGTTTTACAGCATTTCATATGATATAAATAGACAATAGCTGTGACAGTATGGTATATGCAGCATATTAAGTATAATGTCAAACTAGTTTCTCGCTCACAATGTACTATGTGTAGTACATGCATTTTTGGTATAATTTACAATTTTTCAACATAGGTTCTAAGTTTGTATTGATCCTTGCATTTTAGACCTAGTACAGGACATTCTTAATCCAGTTTTAATTTTCTCATTATTTCCACTCTAAATCAAAATTCATGACTGAAAGGGTTAAGTTCTGTCCATTATGAAATTTGACGTTATCTATGGCAGTGATTATAAAATGTCAGCAACGCATTGCCCAGTGAAGACGACGTTACCGGACACGAACACACACATAGACAGAATTTGGAAAACTATACAGTATACTGTATATATAATAACCAAGCCTTTTTGCAAAAAAGAATGGTTTTCCGGAAAGCGATAGTCGACGGTCAGTTGTCAACACGCCTTAGCGGCGGTACAATTCTTTTAATCAATGCCAATTACAACATTTTATTTAATTAATCATTTGCTCACGTATGTCCACCTACAGTGGCTATTCTAGCCACCTAGACACTGGGGGAAGTTTAGAATTTGTGGGTGGGTGGATGGTAAAAGACATTGGGGAAAGTCATGCTACTTGCAAAAATGTCATAATTTGGGGAGGTGGAATTCGTTTGACCACTGAACGATTGACCACAGCGGACGTTTAACCACTGGATGATTGACCACAACGAACGTTTAACCACTGGACGATTGACCACAGCGGACGTTTGACCACTGGATGCAGACCCGCCGTGGTCAATCGTCCAGTGGTCAAACGTTCTATGATTAATCGTCCTATGGTCAATCGTCCTGTGGTGAATTGTCCGCGTACCAGCGTAGGCGATAATAAATGGTTTATTCCTATGATTACTTTCTTCTTGTTTGAAGCTTACACAACATTGCATTATCGACGCAGTACATCGTATTTCAATATTTCGACGCCGCCTCTACAATTAATTATAATTATCCACAACAGGGAAAATGAAAGTGTTTGTAGTTAAAAGATTCGTTAGATTTTAACGATGTATTGCATTTTTTGGTTACTGAATATACAAAAATGTTGAGAATGAGAGTGTAAAATAACGAAAGACAGATGGCTCCGTCAGTATCAAGCTATTTGGCTCAAAAGGTGGTTCTGAAACGATGCATCTGTCTGTTGTTAAAAGTTACTGTTAACGATCGATTGCACTATTTTGGTTTCAGAATACAAAGTTATTGTTGAGACTGGCAATTTAGATTGGGCCGGGACAGATTCCACGATCACAATAGAAATTCATGGTGGATGGTATATGTCGGGGGAAGTAATGCTAGACAACCCAAATAAGGACGACTTTGAACGAGGAAACACAGACGTATTTTACATCACAGCAAGCGACGTTGAAGAAATTATTGAACTCGAGTAAATATTCTTTAGTTTGTAACAATTACATTTATAAGAATCGTTTAGCCGCTAATAATTTGTCAGACACAAATAAATTGATGGTCGTCAATATGCGCAAGAGCAATTGGAGATAATCGTAGAAATCGTTAATTTGTGCCTATATTGTGCCTTTATCCGTTAGTCTAATCTCCTTGTAATTAGCCGACTTTACTATTGCAATTTCCTAACCTGACCATTTGTTAGTCTTGCATCTTATTTACAGTATTTGTCGTCCTTTATCAGAGCAGTCATTTTCCGCAAATTCTCTTTATCTTCTACCGCCATTTTTATGTCCCCATAGTTTTTTGTGTTTGTCCAATAAAAGATGTCGTCCAGTGATAGTTTACTTCAAAAAATACTTACTACTTTTACTTTTAATTTAGTTTTGGCTTCCTTATTTGACTTTCACTTTCAATTACAGTTTTTAATGTAATTTAATTTCTATTTCAGTTCTAATTTTACTTTGTAAATAATTGTTATTTTACTTTTACTTGTCCAAAATAAAATTACTTTCACTCTTACTTTTACTTGTAATTACAGTTTTATGTATATCACACCTTCCAGGCTTCCACTTCATTTATTTCATTTAACAGCAGTAACAGTCAGTCACTGGGCTAGTATGCTGAATGCACAGCATTAATATACAGTGCAACATATAGCGAATACGAATGATTGCCACTTGCCATTGCATGCACAGAAACATAAATTTTAGTGTAATACCTAACGTGTCACTGTCAGACAGGAACAAATTCAAAATATGAGTGCACTGACTGCAAGTCTGCAATCAAGGGGAAATGAGTAAATACGCAATGCTGCTGTTGAGCTTTATGAAGTCACGCATCGCAAGACTTTTTGTGAGCGTTTCATTAAAAAACTGCCAAATACAGTATAACTCTCCCTTTTTCTACCAGCAAACTGTCTAGATAAACTCATACTTTTCTATTTAGACACTTGAGAGTCGAGATGAATTATAATGTTTGTAAGAATAAACCGGATGACTGAGGAAGAACAAACAGTACGTTCTGCCTAAACAACAGTCAGGCATGAACATAAATCTTATTATATAATTCTCGATGTCCGTCGCGTCTGTCCGTCTGTCCGACGGCAACACGGCGGGTATTGCAAGACGCTGTTGTCATTGACAACCAAATATTGTTTAATCAAAACTGTATTGAGAACGGAGCGTTTAACGAAGCGTCTTAATTGCAGCTTAAACCCCCGTCCCCCCTTCCCTCACCCCATCCCTCTCCTAATCGCCCAGGCCCCAACCCATTCCCGCCCCGGCCCCAAACCCCTTTTCCCCTTCCCTTTCCCCATCTCCCTTCCCTCTCCCCATCCCCTCCCAATCGCCCCGGCCCAACCCATTCCGACCCCGGCCCCAAACCACCCCGTTCCCCCTCCCTCCTCTCCCCAACCCTTTTCCCTCTCCCATCCCTCTCCCAATCGCCCCCGGCCCCAACCCATTCCAGCCCCGGCTCCAAACCCCCGTTCCCCTTCCCTCTCCCATCCCCTTCCCTCTCCCAATCGCCCTCCCAATCACCCCTGGCCCCAACCCATTCCGGCCACGGCCCCAAACCCCTCTTCCCCTTCCCTCTCCCCAACCCTTTTCCCTCTCCCCATCCCTTTCCCAATCGCCCTGGCCCCAACCCATTTGAGGCCCCGGCCCCAAACCCCCGCTCCCCTTCCTCTCCTCTCCCCATCCCTTTTCCTCTCCCCCCTCCCTCTCCCAATCGCCCTGGCCCCAACCCATTCCTGCCCCGGCCCCAAACCTTCGTTCCCCTTCCCTTTCCCCCCCCCCTTCCCTCTCCCCATCCCGTCTCCAATCGCCCAAGCCCCGTTTCCAAACCTACACAACGCTGCTCCGAAAAACCCGTACAACCCACTTTCCTCCTCCCAAACCTCCCTCCCTCTCCCAATGCCCTGCTCCCCGTTATTATATATATATATATATATATATATATATATATATATATTCCTTCCTAGCCTCAATACCTATTTTTTTAAATTTTACTCCTCAAGTGGGGATTAAATTTTCAGACGCCGTCACCGTACTGGGGATTTTTTAATTTTTGGAAAAGCGTTCTTCAGAAATGATTGATGTAACGTTTTAAATTTGCTATATCTCAGGCTATATAGGAGCCAAAAGATGAGGTTTGCACCATTGTTTAGATTGTTTATTCCTCTTTCTAACCGTCCGTGCAAAACAAAAAAATTGGGGTAGAGTCCACTTTACGGCCTAAAATATTACCCTCTTCCCCCGAAAAATTTTTAAAGCCCCTAGCAAAATATTTTCAGCGGTAACCCCACTTTGGTCAGCGGAAAAGTTGTTAAGGGATGTCAGAGGAACAAAATAAACCAAAAAGTTTGAAAATCGGTTGACATTTGGCAAAGATCTATCAATTCTAACTCGATGACCCCAATGTTTGAACATAAGTATTATGAGCGAATTTCGCGTAAGTTTTGAATTCTGAGAAAGTTTCCAAATTTTTTTGAATTTGCTACATCTCAGGCTATATAAGAGATAAGAAGATGAGGTTTGCACCATTGTTTAGCTTTTTTATTCCTCTTTCTAACCGTCCGTGCAAAACAAAAAAGTCGAGCGTTCACGAGCTTTCCGACAATCAAGTGAGAATGAGGAGCAGGCTGTTGCTTGGCGTGCAAAAGCAGCACAGCAAACAAGAGAATCAAGCACTGCATGTGGTTCGACACTGCCAAATCATTACACTTACGTTGACTATCAAGTTTCAGAAAATTCATGCGAATAGACGTTAACTCGGTTGAAGGAAAAGGCGGCGAGTTAAGGACAATCAATTGCGCAAAATGCTATTGCATTTGCGCAAATTCGGGTGGTAAAACAGCCAATCTCCCCCGTCATAAAATGCTATTGCATTTGCGCAAAATCGGGTGGTAGAACAGCCAATCTCCCCCGTCATTTTTGACGGGTAAACACCTAGTTTAATATAAAATGGGAGAAAATTTTAACAATTTTACTTCACCAAATAATTACTACTTTTACTTTTAATTCATTTTGGCGTTCTTATTTTACTTATCTTTATATTTAAGTTCTAAACTATATTTTACTTCCTATTTCAGTTTTACTGAACTGAAAGCAAATAATTTAACTTTTAATTTCTATTTAAGCTCAGTAATATATCACTGATGTCGTCTATCCAACTTCTTCTCCCTTATTCCTTATATTCGTTCTTCCGTTATTATCATTGGTAGGTCTCCAGCCGAACCTCTCATGATGTGATCAGTGTAGGACATTTATCTTCTTATTTCCTGTTTCTACGTTGGTGTTGTTTTGCTTCTTTATAGGACTCTTTCATTTGTTATCTTATCCATCCAGCTGATTTTGAGATCCTTCTGTAACACCATAATCCAAAGGCCTTGATTTTTTTCATAATCTTTTTGTTCATTGTCCAGGTTTCGCATCCATACCTCAGCAATGGGATGATGCAGCATTGGATTAGCCTTTTCTTGCACTCGATGTTGAAATCTCATCTCATGAGCTCTTTCATCTTCCAAAAGATTTCCAAGGTCATACCTATTCTCGTTTTGATCTCTTTCTCATTTCGACCATCATCTGTGATGTAACTCCCAAGGTACTTACAGCCTTCCACCTGCTGTAGCTGTACACTGTCGATGATGATGTACTTCTTTTGTCCTCCTTTGCTGACCACCGTGACTTTTGTCTTTTTCAAGTTTAGTTCTATTCCGTATTCTTTTCCCATCACATCTTAGTAGGCATGTTTCTTCTCTCAGAAAATTAGTGTGAAATGTGCTTAGTCTTGTATGTTTCAGTGAAAGCCTTTGTCCTACACAAAAATATCCGTCAGACATTAAATTTAGATATCGCAGGTAAAATAATCTCTCCTTTCATTCTCAGAACGCATACGCCGGGATTAATTAGGAGTGTCGTAAATTGTTCACCTAGAGTGATTCTTTTTGTTTCAGCATTAATAGCGATAATACTGGACAATACCCTGATTGGTACATAAATAAGGTAGTTTGTTAAACTCTGTCATATCATAAGTCACGTGTTTTCTGATCAAACAAGCGAATGCCACTTACGGACCGAACCCATGATCATCATTAGCTTCACTGTTTAGAAACTGGTGCCATATACTCTAGCGTCGCCACTCCTTCCTATCATGAACTTAATTTTTTAGACGTTTTCGCTTTATTTTACTGCATGGTCGAACATTCTGCATACTCTAGCAGCAATATCCTTGGTCGCTTTTTCTGTGTTTTACCTTCCATCTCTCCCTCTAGTGATTCTCTTAGAAGAAATGTTTCTCTGTTATCAGAACACGACCTAACCATTTTTTCGTCTAGTATGAAATGTATTCATCAGGCTTTTCTTTTATTCTCTTCGTTGATTGTCTTTCTAGCCACTTGAATTTTTTTCATTCTTCGCCAAAACCATATTATTCTGAATGCTTTTGTCTCTTTCAGTGTTAAAGCGGTCAGTTGTTTGACGCATAAACAGTATTGTCTCTGGTCAATTTGTCTCTGGTCAATTTAGTAGAATGACCAATCATTTTTTAAAATTGCTGCAAAGGTTCTTCTCGATAGTTGAAGGCTTCTTTACCCAGTGCCATTCGACCCTTTGCTCCTTTCCGACAATCGACATTTGTATCGATTAGGTTTCCAATATAGCAGAACTCTTCTATTTGTTCTATTTCCGAACTATCAATGATTATTTTTTATTTCCCCATTGAGTCTGATGATTTCCCTAATGTTTGTCTTCCACCAATTGATTTTCATTCCGTATTTCTTTCAGGTTTCGTTTAGAAAGTCCACCAGTTTCTATTATTCATCTTGGATGTAGGCCATAATTGCCTGATCATCAGTAGGCTATATGTTATATGCCTGATCTATTTTCAATCCACAACTACTCCATCGTCTGTGTTAATGAGGCTTCGCTTATGAGTCCGTTTGTGTAGTTGTTGAATATATCAACGGGTGAAAGAGGGCATCCTGGCCTTACGGCCTTTCCCAGCCTCATGGCTCTTAGTCTTTTCCGCTGACGCTGTTAGTTATTGATTAGTTAGTGCAGTGTTTCCTGTGAGTTTCCCTTCTCAATGGTATATTCGATATATCCGAGGAGAGGAGTGAAGTGGTAGCCATTTGTGTCCCCACATTATTTCATTAAAAATTTATTAATTTATCGTTCATTAATAATTTTTATTATTTAGCGCAAATTGACTGATTCTAGATACTTTTAAGGAAAGACTTTAAACATGGCTAGTCCGCACGAGAGAGGCCTACTTGTAACTTTTTAATGTTTTGAATTGTGTTCATAATAATAATAATAATAATAATAATAATAATAATAATAATAATAATAATAATAATAGTAATAATAATAATAATAATAATAATAATAATAAATAATAATAGTTGTAATAATAATAATAACTCATAGAATTTGATTCAATTTCAGATTACGGTTACCGACATTACGAGAGGCAAAAGCTACGTGTTTAAAGTTTACAACTGGATTTCGGCTATTCAGAGTTGCCCAGATTGTATGACTACTCTTTATCCGTCTAAATAAGTAAAGCTCTGATATTTGAGAAGCAGCTTTACATTATTTCCTAGTTATTTCGCATACTTTGTGAAACTTAGTATCTATTTCTCAAGAGATTAAACCGCTTTCAATCGTATGCCATTGTTTATGTCATCTTATAAAAAACCCGACATCCGCATAATGGATTCTCTGACTACGGACGACATATTTCACGTGAAACATATAATTATTTCAGCTTAATTTAATTTAACGTATATCAAACATGCTTCTCTCGCGGAAGACTCTTCTATTGCTTTACAAATCAATATAGATGGTGAGCAAACGTCTTTCAGGCACCCGCTTCTTTGCCAGCGACCAGTGATGTTAATCCTTGTCCTGGTCCTTGTCCTTAAGAACTCCTTAAGGACCAATCTGAAGTCCTTGTCCTCGTCCTTGAGGAGTCAGTCCTCGTCCTTATCCTCGTCCTTGGGGGTTCGGTCCTCGTCCTTATCCTCGTCCTTGCAGATCGGTCCTTGTCCTGGTCCTTGTAACTTAGTCTTTGAAAAGTTCTTATAAGGACCAAATTACTTGTATACCATTTTCAATTGTACTGATAATTATGTTCCAATAATAGAGTATTATATGGATTTATATTTAGGCTACATACTTGCTTTGAGTTACTCTAAAATGTTTAATCATTGTTTCCTTTATAATACCAGTTGAGGAGTTGATTCTTTAGCAGAATTCTTTGTTGCCCAGCGACGTCGGCTCCAGTTGAACGAGTGTTTTCGCAAAGTGGTCTCACAATTAGACCTCACCGCGTGTGCATGACTGATCAGCTGCTGGAAACACTTGTTCATTTATTATTATTATTATTATTATTATTATTATTATTATTATTATTATTCAACTTGACAATTTCTTAAGCGCAGTAACATAGCTAGGTGGCTAAAGTCAAATGTGCATTTGAAACGCAGCATTGCTGTTGACTAGACTATGTTTTACAACATTCTTTTTTTCCTTTTCTAATTTTGTGATTCGAATTGAAATTGTGTTTGGTTTTTTCTTTTCTGGCTTTTTTGTCTGACAGAAGTTGGTCCTTGTCCTTGTCCTTGATCCTTGTCCTTGGGGGTCAGTCCTTGTGGTCCTTGTGCTTGCGGGGTAAGTCATCGTCCTTGTCCTCGTCCTTGGAGGGTCGGTCCTCGTCCTTATCCTCGTCCTTGGGGGTTCGGTTTTTGTCCTTATCCTCGTCCTTGGGGGGTCGGTCCTTGTCCTTATTCTCGTCCTTGGGGGGTCAGTCCTTGTTAACATCACTGCCAGCGATTCGAAAAAATCCGGCTGATACATCGTATGATGGATACGTTGTATTTATGACGTCCAGCCATCTTTTCCGCGGCCTGCCTCTCTCTCTCCCTCCCTCTTTCTTTCTCTCTCCCCCTCCCTCTTTCTCTCACTCACTGTATGCGTGACCCTGTATTCTGCCATGTAGGCACACGCAGGAAATCTTCGTTGTTCCATGATCCCATCAGAAAGATGTGTCCAAAGTGTCGTAGCCGTTTCATCTGGATTTTATCAACAATATCTTCCTTGATTCCAAGGTCATCTTTCATTTCATCATTTTTCAGATCTCTTTTAGACACGCCTGCAATTTCTCGGAGACAACTCACTTCGAATGATCGCAGCTTCCGCTGTGTTTCTGCCATCACAGTTTTACTGGTCTTCATTCTTCATACGACAAATGTGTCCAAAGTGACGCAGTTTCCTCTGTATTACCTTTTGATTTAAGGGTTCCTTTCGCTGAATTTCTTAATATGGTCCCTCGTTGCTGATCTTTTCCACCCATCCAATTCTAAGAATTTTTATAGCATTTCCTTTCAAATGTTAAATTTCTTCTCTCCAATTCTTTTGCGATGGCCCAAGTCTAACATCCATACAAGAAGCTGTTGAAAATACATGTTTCAAGAACCTTATGTTTTACTCTGAGATTTATTGCTTTGATCTTTCAGACATTGTCCATTGCCTTCATATTTCCTAAGGTTTTCGCGGCTCTTATTGTTGCCCCTTTCTTGAAGCCCAGATAATGTGTCATGTTGCTTCCAAGGTTGGTGAAATTGTCCACGTCTTCTAATTCGAATCCATCCACTTTTATCCTTCTTCCAGCATCTTTCTGCTCAAACAACATTGTTTTGTCTTTTCAAAGTTCATCGATAAACCATATCTCTTTGATTCATTACTCAGCGTATGTACAATGTCTTTCAGGCCATCTTCCTTTCCATCAATGATATCGACATCATCAGCAAATCTCAGGTTGTTTATGTGTAGTCCCTGCACTGATATGTCCTTTACATGTTCCATTATCTTGTCCATTGCTCTTTCCAAAGCAGTGATGAATATCGTGGATGATACATTGTCTCCTTGCCTTGATCCTCTGCTTGTCTTGAATCAGTTTCCAATCTCTCCAAAAATTCTCACGGCTGATTTTGCATTGTTGCTGATATCTTTCAACAGTCTTATCAGCTTATGGTTTACTCCATGGGACTCTAGCAAAATCCAAGTCACTGCCTGATCTATGCTATCAAGCGCCTTCTGGAAATCGACAAAGCAGTTGTATACTTTCACTTTTTCCGTCTTGCTTTTTTGCTATCTATAGTAGCACTATTATGTGTTGTGCTGTACTTTGCTCTTTTCTGAATCCAGCTTGTCCATAAAATATTTGACTCCGTGTGTATCACAAGCCTCACAGTAAGTAACAGCATTAGTAAGACAGTGTTAAAGTTAAACTAAATGAAAATGAGTTGATTTAACTTATAGCATTACACTTGGCAGCCATAGATAGTGGGATGGATGGGCCTGTTGCTCGTCGCACAATTTATTGAATCGCGGAATTAAACTGGACACAGCCACCATCTTCTCAGTCTCCTCAGTGATTTTCGATCAGCAAGTGCCAAAAACTCCACTTCGAACAAATATGAAGACGCAAATGGATTTGAAACTCTCCGAGCTTTACCACATAGGAGTAGATATTAATCTTTGACTGACATTCAGAATTCAGTTCTTGCGAGAAATTTTTTCCTTCTGGTATCTTTTTTCAATTTGATTAAATTTGATGTGTTTGATGTACATGCACATTATTTAATGCTATAATTAATGAGAATGATTCTTTACTTTGTTTCTTGTTTAACCGAACAATTATTATTATTATTATTATTATTATTATTATTATTATTATTATTATTATTATTATTAGTAGTAGTAGTAGTAGTAGTAGTAGTAGTAGTAGTAGTAGTAGTAGTAGTAGTAGTAGTAGTATGACCCAGATTTGTCGACATTGCTTTGGATGGAAACAATGTAGCTTATCATTAGTTCTACTCAGTGCTTTTCTCTAGGAAAAAATGTTTTGGAACTCATCGTGATCTACTCATCAACAAAACAGGCGTTGGAACGCCGTACCTGTGTGTTCCCAAACGCATTATTGCATATCCATAATTATATATGCAATCTGGAAAAAAGGGTGTGGGAACGCCGTTCCCGTGCGTTCCCACTGAAAAAGCCCTGGCTCTTATTTTCCAAACACTGTTTTAAGTTATTTCATTAATTAAGACACTATTATGTTCTTTTAATACTTTTATTATAATGTACTCTTGTATGTTGCGTGTAAACACTGTTGAGTTGAAATAAATCCATTATTACATAAAAAGTTAATTCCATGCTCCTAAAATGTGTGTTCAACATTATTGTCACAAGACAACTCAATAAGGACCAATTAAACAACCCTCAGAAACTGACGTTTATTTCCATGCGAACACAATTTACTTTGTACCGAGTTGTAATGAGCAATGTGACGCGGAAGTAATTAGTGCCATCTAGGTTCTGTACTGCTCTGTCACTTATATTGTGCAATAAAAAGAATTCGAGTCCTAAATGTTTAATGCGATTATAGTTCATTATACCTCCAGTGTATAGAATAAAATACCATAGTAGCTAGGCTACTAGAGTAAAGACTTCACCGAATGAAATACAATTGATTTATCAATATTTTAAATAATTTTTGCTCAGACCCTGGGAGGCTACCGCGGCTTCCCAGGGCGCCGAGGAGCACTTTTTGTCCCAGGGCGCAGAGGGGCACACTTTGTGAACCGCTGGACTACAAGCTCAATAAATTTTGACACATGATGTCTGTAATTAAATTACCAATTTTCGAGAAATGTCAGCTTTTTCATTAGGCCCTATTTGATTGACAAAAGCATTGACAAGTGATTTAAGATGCTTTATTTTTTCGAATCGCGCAATTAAATTTCAATTCTGAGAACATATGTCGAGTGCTTAAGAAATAGTCACCAAGGGGTTTGAAATTTCGGAGCACCGATGAATTCAACCGCCTTCGACCGTTTTCTATAAGCTACAATTTATTGTTTGCCTTTATCAGTAGAAAGTGGAATCTCGACTGAAATCGTCTTCTGATCTTCAGTCGGTGTCAACCATTGGTTCCAAGGAAACCATTGGTCAAGTTTTCGCGTTAGGTCCTCAAGTGAAACCTTAAAACAGACAATGCAGCTAAAATGTAACTGATTTTTTAAAATGCTAGCTCTTCTTTTTTACTGTCAATGGATATCTAAAACCTAAAATTTAACTTTATGACCCATCCCATTTGAGTTATTAAAATGTTTTAAAAATCAGTTTTCTACTCATTCGTTCCGATTAGCAGAAGGACACGAATTATAAATTAAGAAAATTGGAAAGACATTTCATTTATTGTAATTGATGAAAATATACATTGGTTTTGAAAATATTGTAAGCAATTGAAGGATTTTACCGCCTTCAGAAACCAATTAGGGCTGTGGCTTTTTTCTGGTCTGTCGAGTTCAATCCTAAAACCAAAATTCAACGATTGTTAAACTTATGTTGTTACTACCAACTTCGCAGGATCAAAGCAATTCGTCGCTACATTCAGACATCCGTCGCCATTCATTTCGTACGCGCATTTGTTCTGTCGCGGATAGACTATTGTAATAGCGTCCTTCTCGGCCTGCCTGATATCCACTTGAATCGCTTACAATCCGTCCTGTACGTTTCAGCTCGCCAAGGAACGACCACATGACGCCTCACATCAGTGACAAACTCCATTGGCTTCCAATTCCCGAACGCATCGTCTTCCAGCGATGCTTGTTCACTTATCGAATCTTGAACGATCCTTTTTGTCCGGATTAATCGCTTCACTTGTCTCGTGAACCACCTCGAGTGACTGTCGTTCTAGACTTCTCTCACGGAGCCACGAGCAGTTAATTGCTCCACCTCCAGCCAAGGCCGCTAAGTTTGGTGACAGATCGGCTTCACGTGGTAATCCGATTCTATGGAATTCGCTGCCTGTGAATGTCACAAAAGCCAATTGTATTTTATCATTTCGGAGGAATCTAAAGACTTACTTGTTTGGCAAATCATACAAGTGACATTTGTTAAATCGCTCTAGATTTTGGCCTCGATCAGAACCACGGCGTTACAAAAGTTGTCATAATGATGATGATGATTAAAATAATAATAATAATAATAATAATAATAATAATAATAATAATAATAATAATAATAATAATAATAATAATAATGGCATATTATGCATAGAAAAGTCAATAATATGAACTAAACTCTGCATTTTTTACTTATTGACAGTTATCAATCGATGTTAGTCTAACCCTTTCTTTAGAAGGCAAAAAGGAAATAATGGAGAGATTCTTTTTCTTCCTCCTCTTCTTATTCCTAGCATGTCTAGGAGTGGAACGTTGCTGTTTCCAGAGTCCGGTGCCATAACTCTCTGTCCTGCGCCCGCTTCCATGCCGTGGCAAGGCCAAAGTTGTGTGGGGGCACTGGGGGCTAGGTCCTTCTCGATTGTTCTTGTCCAGGTTGTTTTGGGCCTACCCGCCGGTCTTTGGTAGCCCATGGATGATGACATGGAGGGCTCGGGCATGGTCCTGCTCAGGGTTGGCTCTAGCGACATGTTCAAAGTACTGCAGTGTCCTGCTGCGGATCATGTTCGAGATTTGACTCTGTCCTGTCCTTCTGTAAACCTCAGAGTTACTTAACAGACCTCCGCCTACACACTCTGCCCCGATAAATGCACCAACTGCAGAACCCGATACGAACATCAACATTGATCCACCTACGGAAGATGAGGTCAAGGCAGCTATCCAGCGAGCAAAAAAATGGAAAGCGCCAGGAATCTTTAACATCACAGTGGAATTAATTGAGGCAGGGGACAAAGCATGTACTACCTGACTGACAGAGATTTTCAGAGAGTCGTGATTGAGTGGCAAAATGCCGGATGACTGGAAAAGAGGCATCATCATGCCGTTCTATAAAGGCAAAGGCAGCCCAAGGGAGTGCAAGAACTATAGGGGCATTACAGTGCTGTCCGTGCCCGGTAAAATCTTCACATCCATCCTCTTGGGCATGTTTAAAGAGCGGCTTCATGCAAAGAGGAGGACTGAACAGAGTGGATTTACACCAAGTCGCTCAACATTGGATCGGATATTAGCACTCAACCTGGTGTCCCAGACTATGAGCAATTCCGGCGACCATTATGGACAGAATTTGTTGATCTTAGAGTGACTTTCGACTCTGTGGACCACGAGTCACTGTGGGCACTGATGCATTCCATTGGTCTCCCTCCCAAAATCATAGCTCTGATGATGGAGTTGTATACGGGCATTCTAAGCGCAGTTAGATCACATGGGATGCTGTCCGACTGGTTGACCATCAATTCTGACCATCAATTCAGGCTGGTATGTAAAATTGCTCCAGATTTATCCCTGATCGCAATGGATCACATTATGGAAAGAGCAGTGCATCGTGGATGTGCTGGAGCCTCGCTGGGCGAGAAATCATTTACCGATTTGGATTATGCGTATGACGTCGCATTGCTTGCAGAGATTATTATTCCAGGACAATTTGTATAGCGCTGTACGCATAGCTTAAAATACCAAAATCAAAAGCGCTTTGACAACGCTGACATGTCAATAAGGGTCAGAAGGCTATGTTGAAAATCCACTCTGATGATGGAAAGAACTTTTCTGCGGTGAAGAAATCCGGTACCAAGTCCTTGAGGAGCGATTCTTCAGAGAAAAACTTCGGCCACCCATAGACATGCCAACGAGGAACGGAAGATGATGTTACGCCAGTTGTTAATAAGAGTTCTCCACGTGGAAGCTTCCAGCGGTGAAATCCAAAAGAAAAGGTCTTCCGCGAGGGAATAGTTCGTCGTCGAAATCAGCAAATCCAACGAAGGTGGAAAATCCAGCGAAGTCCGGAACGACGGCCAAACGCAAAGCCGCCGAATTTTCACGCGGAAGCCAAATACGGCTTACATTGGCGCACACCCGACGGACGGCGACAGGCACGCCCGAAGTGGGGGTGAAGGGGTGCAGCTGCACCCCCTGGAAAAATTCAGGGGGTGCTATGTACCCCCTGGAAAGAGGATGGTCTGCACCCCCTCTGCACCCTCTGAATCCTGAAAATTCAGAGGGTGCAGAGTGTACAGACGACCTTTTTTTGCTTGTCAAGCTATTTTTAAGGTAAATTCTAGCGTTGAAGACCTTTTTATTGCTTGTCAAAAATTTGAAAGAGAAAATTTCACTTTCGAAAAAATCTGCACCCCCTGACCAAAATTCGTTCCGGCGGGCCTAGACGGCGACTGATTTAAACTTCCAGAACGATGGGGAAAGGTAGAGGACAGCACAAGACACGTCGGAACCGAAGAGCGGAACACAATCCTCGCGAAGATGAAGGCTCGAGCGAAGTCCGGAACGACATTCGATCACGGGCCGCATGGCGCTACAACAATAGCCAACATGGCGAAGTCCTGCACAAAGCGGTGAGACCGACTCGAGGCTTCCAAAACGACGCGAAACAGTAGAGTACAGCCAAAACTCCTCAGAAAACCGACGGACTGAAAGAAATCCTCATCTTCGTCGCAAAATTCACACACGGAGCGTCAGAAATTGCTAAGAACGACGGCGAAACATGGCATGCACAAACGCATGCTGTCTGCCATAGAAGGCGCCAACCATAGAATCCCATAGAGATGCTGGAGATTCTAGCCCTTTGCTTGGAAATCCTGGATGAGAAGGGACGACAGTTTGGTCTGGAAATCAACTGGAATAGGGACAATCCAACGAGGATAATAACACCAACCCTCACTGCTTTGGGAATAATATATACAGGGTGAACACGTAAAAACTGGACCCCTTTCTGATATTTAATATCTCGGCCGCGTGTGTAGAGATTTAAATGAAATTGATAGGCCATATACCTGGGATTTTCTGATGAAATCGCTACACACAGGGCAGAAATACTAAATATCATAAAGGGGTCCAGTTTTTACTTGTTCACCCTGTATATATATATATATATATATATATATATATATATATATTGGTTCGGGTAGCGAGAATAATGCAAGAACTTGCTCAAAAATCGAAGTGCTTTGATTTGAATTTTAGGAGAATTGTAAGTTTAACAAAATCAACCAAGCGAAAACGAGAATATTTTCTTTACATTTCCACGATTGAAGAGACAGAGGATTTTGAGTTTTCTTTATGGCTTATCTCCAATTAGGGCATGACAGAAATAATTTTAAATTAAGGACCATCCATAAATGACGTAGCGCGATTTTGGCTTCTTTTACCACCGAACGTCCTCTCCGTAACGCGTCGTAACAAAATGTTGGACCCCCTCAACTATGACGTAACAACGCGTTAATACTCCTCTGGTCGTCTTTCGAAGCTCAAAATGAACGTTTAGTTTGAAAATATTCATTATAATTATTATAGTTGAAACAATATATAGATACTTTTAAAAATTCTTTTAAAAAATGAAAAGTTTAGTAATTATAAGTGTAAAATACGTTACAATTTGCGGTAACATACCATTGCGGTACCAATAAAAATATTTAGCATTATATGAAGTCACATTTCTTAAACCCCCGTCCTCCGTGGTCACACATCGTCACAAATGTTTGAACAGCGCTAAGTGCGTTACGTTATTTGTGGATGGTCCCTTTATTCAAATTTCAACAAAAAGTTCAATTAGTTCAGCATTCAAAATAATGCGGAATTTATTAGCAACTGGTTAATACCAAGACTGCGAACAGAGGGTTCTAGGACTATTGACCACTGGACGATTGACCATAGGACGATTGACCATAGGACGATTGACCACTGGACGTTTGACCACAGCGGACTTTTGACCACTGGACGTTTGACCATAGCGGACTTTTGACCACTGGACGATTGACCACAGCGGACTTTTGACCACTGGACGATTGACCACAGCCATGAGTGTCAGGCTTAACACGCTGTCTACTGCATGCGTGCATGCATGCATGCAAAAAAAGGAAACCAAATTTTGGGAATGATGAAAAGGACAATAGTAAAACTATATAAGTTATTAGTATGGCTTCATCTAGAATACTGTGTTCAGGCATGGAATACGTTCTTGAAAAAAGATATAGAGCTTTTAGAAAAAGGTGCAAAGACGAGCAACAATGCTCAATGGGATCCACGGTGGTCAATTGTCCCGTGGTCAAACGTCCGTCCGTCGATGATATTATATTATGTTCCATTCTATCCTATAGCCATTCTAATCTATACGACGATTTATATAGCGCGGTAACATAGCTGGAGCCAAAGTCAAGAGCGCTTTGCATAGAGCAATCGTATGGTTTTTTTAAAGAGGTGCGTGACCGTGCGTCTTAAGTAGGATAATGAACGACTCGAAGTAGGTGACCGCAGTCACTGGGTCCGGGAGCGCGTTCCATAAAAGAGGGTTCACAAACGTTAAGTAAGCCAAAAACACACACATATATATATATCTTTACTAGGCCTATTGTCCTTTTAATCATTCCCAACATTTGGTTTACTTTTTTTGCATGCATGCATGCAAGCATGCAGTAGACAGCGTGCTAAGCCTGACACTCATGGCTGTGGTCAATCGTCCAGTGGTCAAAAGTCCGCTGTGGTCAATCGTCCAGTGGTCAAAAGTCCGCTGTGGTCAATAGTCCAGTGGTCAAAAGTCCGCTGTGGTCAATCGTTCAGTGGTCAAAAGTCCGCTGTGGTCAAACGTCCAGTGGTCAATCGTCCTATGGTCAATCGTCCTATGGTCAATCGTCCAGTGGTCAATAGTCCGCGTACCCGAACAGAGTATGAAAGATTTAATTGTGAGAAATTAAATAATTTGTATAAATTTTTACCGAATCTTAGAAACGGTCCCGATATCTTCTGTCTTGATGTTGAAAGTGTCTGTTTGGTCTCGTTGAAACTCAGACTTCCCTTCGTGGTCCAGAAGAATTTTACGCGAATCGCCTTTGGAACCATGTAGTGTGATATAGACTTTGCCTTGTGTCCCTGCATCTATCTCGTCTCCGGTTTCAACGATCACTTTGTAATCTACAGTAAAACCAGAATGTTGCAACGCATTATGAAAAGAATAAGAAACTTATAGGAAACTGATTTTCAGAAAATAAGTCGCGTGCTTAAAAATAGTAACAGAGTGTGAAATTTCAGAGGTGCGCTGAATTCAGCCTCTTTCGACCATTTTATATCAGAAGCCATGTATGTCTGTATGTATGTATGTCTGTGCCTATATATCTTTTCGGCCTGGATAGTGGAATCTCGACTGAAATCGTCCCATTATCTTCAGTCGGTGTCAACCATTGGTTCCAAGGAAACCATTGGTCGCGTTTTCGCTCTTGGTCCTGAAGTGAAACCTGAAAACAGAGAATGCAGCTAAAATGTAACTGATTTTTCAAAATGCTAGCTCTTCTTTTTTTACTGTTAATAGATATTTGAAACCAAAAATTTAACTTTATGAACCATCCGATTTGAGTTGTTAAAAATGTTTTTAAAATCAATTTTCTACTTTTCGTTCCGAATAGCAGAAGGACACGAATTATAAATTAAGAAAATTGGAAAGACATTTCATTTATCATAGTTGAAAAAAATAAACATTGTTTTGAAAATACTGTGAGCAATTGAGGTATTTTACCGCCTTCAGAAACCAATTAGGGCTGTGGCTTTCTTCTGGGCTGTCGAGTTCAATCCTAAAACCAAAATTCAACGATTGTTAAACCTTTGTTGTTACTACCAACTTCGCAGGATCAAAGCAATTCGTCGCTACATTCAGACATCCGTCGCCATTCATTTCGTACGCGCATTTGTTCTGTGCGGATAGACTATTGTAATAGCGTCCTTCTCGGCCTGCCTGATATCCACTTGAATCGCTTACAATCCGTCCTGTACGTTTCAGCTCGCCAAGGAACGACCACATGACGCCTCTCAGCAGTGACAAACTCCATTGGCTTCCAATTCCCGAACGCATCGTCTTCCAGCGATGCTTGTTCACTTATCGAATCTTGAACGATCCTTTTTGTCCGGATTAATCGCTTCACTTGTCGTTCTAGACTTCGCTCACGGAGCCACGAGCAGTTAATTGCTCCACCTCCAGCCAAGGCCGCTAAGTTTGGTGACAGATCGGATTCACGTGGTAATCCGATTCTATGGAATTCGCTGCCTGTGAATGTCACAAAAGCCAAATGTATTTTATCATTTCGGAGGAATCTAGAGACTTACTTGTTTGGCAACTCATACAAGTGACATTTGTTAAATCGCTCTAGATTTTGGCCTCGGCCAAGACCACGGCGTTACATAAGATGTCATGATGATGATGATGATGATGATGATGATGATGATGATGATGATGATGATGATAATAATAATAATAATAATAATAATAATAATAATAAATTATATTAATAGCAAAATGCCGGATGCCTGGAAAAGAGGCATCATCATGCCGTTTTATAATTCACGACACTATCACCAGCCAAGCGACTCCTGACACCCGCTAGCGACGCTCTTAGACGGTCGACACTGAGATCAGCGTCCTCTGTCGACCTCGCTGTCCCGAAACCGCTAAAGATTCCAACCCTCGGTGATCGCGCCTTCTCCCGTAGCGGACCACTCTAGTGGAATACCATTCCACCTGAAATTAGGAGGATTAAAGCTCGGCCCATCTTGAAAAGCAAACTAAAAAGCGATCTGTTTAGGGAGTCATAGCCCCTGTATAGCGCCCTTGTTTATTTCATGCTATGACTACGGCGCTATATAAATAGTCCAGTATACAAAACAATGCAAAAAGGCAAAGGTAGCCCCAGGGAGTGCGAGAACTATAGGGGCATTACAGTGCTGTCCGTGCCCGGTAAAATCTTCACATCCATCCTCATGAGCACGATTAAAGAGCGGGTTCATGCAAAGAGGAGGACTGAACAGAGTGGATTTACACCAAGCCGCTCAACATTGGATCGGATATTAGCACTCAACCTGGTGTCCCAGACTAGGAGGAATTCCGGCGACCATTATGGACAGAATTTGTTGATCTTAGAGCGACTTTCGACTCTGTGGATCGCGAGTCACTATGGGCATTGATGCATTCCATTGGTCTCCCTCCCAAAATCATAGCTTTGATGATGGAGCTGTATACGGGCATTCTGAGCGCAGTTAGATCAGATGGGATGCTGTCCGACTGGTTGACCATCAATTCTGGAGTCAGACTAGGACACAAAATTTCTCCAGATTTACTCCTGATCCCAAATGGATCACATTATGGAAAAACAGTTCATTGTAAATGTGCTGTAGCCTCGCTGGGTGAAGAATCATTGACCGACTTGGATTATTCGGATGACATCGCATTGCTTGCAGAGATGTTGGATATTCTAATCCTCTGCCTGGAAATCTTGGATGAGGAGGGACGACAGTTTGATCTGGAAATGAACTGGAATGGAGAGTTTGCAACGAGTATAATAATACCATCACTAACCGCTTTGGGAATTATATATATATATATATATATATATATATATATATATATATATATTGCTGCTGGTTATGAGAATAATGTGGGAACTTGCTAAAAAAATCGAGGTGCTTTGATTTGAATTTTAGGAGAATTGTATGTTTAAGAAAATCAACCAAGCGAAAACGAGAATATTTTCTTTACATTTCCACGATTGAAGAGACAGAGGATTTTGAGTTTTCCTTATTGAATATCTTCAATTGGGGCATGACAGTAATAATTTTAAATTAGGGACTCATCCATAAATGACGTGGCGCGTTTTTGGCTTTTTTGACCGCCGTCCGTCGCCTTCGTGACGCGTTGTAACAAAATCTTGGTCTCCTCAAATATGACGTAACAACGCGTTAAACCCTCCTCTGGTCATCAAATTATCAAACTGGTTTAAACTAAATAAATTGGAACTTAACCTTTCTAAGACTACTTTCACAAAGTTTAGTCCCCAGAATAAATCTCTACAGCTTATTTCAGATTATATAGCCTATTAATAAATGACCACATTTTCTTAAAAACATCAATCTCTAAATTTTTAGAAGTTATATTAGACCAAGAGTTAACCTAGAAAGATCATGTGGACCATCTAGCTAATAAAATATTCCAAAAATCTGAATATAATAAGGCGCATAAAAGATTACGTGGAACCGATGGCTCTTCATAATCTCTATTTTAGTTTAATTCACTCTCACCTAACATATGCTAATATTATCTGGGGAAATAACTATCAGGCCATTATAGATAAAATTCAAATATTACAAAATAAAGCAGTTAGATTAATATTTAGAGGAAATATTTACCTGGATACAAATACCTTATTCAATAAATTTAAAATTCTTAAAATGGTAAATATTTTTAAACATCAAGCTTCTGTCTTTATATTCAAATATATACACAACCTTTTACCTACCATATACTACTTTGTTAAATTCCTTGATTTTCATAAGGATTGCTCTCTTAGAAAACTAAGAAATACTAATAATTTATATCTCCCTTATGCCCAAACTAACACTAGATTCTTCACAATGAAGTACTCAGGACCAAGAACCTGGAACTCTCTTCCTACTAACTTAAAATCAGTTATTACCTTGACTTATTTTAAGTCAAATCTAAAAATATTCCTTCTTCAAAGCCAATCTATAAATTAGTAAGCAAACAGTTTACTAGTTCTTACCTAGGCATTCAATACTCTATTTAAGTAATTACCTTATTTAGCCTATGTCTTATAATTCATTGATTATCAATCAGGTAACATCACTTAGCTTTATTTGCATAATGTCCTCACTTGCTGTAATAGTATTATATTACTCAGCTTTTTTAGGATTACCACCTTTTGGGATTTGGGATTCCTTAGGTAGTCCTAGTTTTTTCTTCTCATACAGCTTCATAAACAATTTATCATGTATATTATCTCCATGTTGAACTTTTATTTTCTACTCTTTTCTTTTTCGTTTAGTTCATTGTTACTTAGAGTAAGTTAGATATAATTTTAATTTCTTATACCTCAAATACATTAGATGTGCATTATGGCATTATATTCATGATGTGAATATGTATGTATGTATGTTTTGGAAATAAATTCTTTTTCTTCTGGTCGTCTTTCGAATGTCAAAATTAACGTTTCGCTTGAAAATATTCATTATAATTATTATAGTTGCAACAATTTTAAGAAACTTTTAAAAATTGTTTTTAAAATGCAGTGTCTAGTAATTATAAGTGTAAAATAGGCTAAATTTTGCGGTAACTTAGCATTGCGGTATTAATAAAAAATATTTGGCATTATATGAAGTCACAGTTCTTAAACCCTTGTGCTCTGTGGTCACACAACCTCACAAATGTTCGAACACCCCTAAGGGCGTTACGTCATTTGTGGATGGGCCCTTTATTCAAATTTCAGAAAAAAGTTCAATTAGTTCAACATTCAAAATAATGCGGAATTTATTAGCATCTGATTAAAACCAAGACGGCGAACAGAGTATGAAATATTTAATTGTGAGAAATTAAAGCATTTGTATGAATTTTTACCGAATCTTAGAAACGGTCCCGATATCTTCTGTCTTGATGTTGAAAGTGTCTGTTTGGCCTCGTTGGAACTCAAATTCCCATTCGTGGTCCAGAAGAATTTTACGCGAATCGCCTTTCGAGCCATGTAGTGTGATATAGACTTTACCGTGTGTCCCTGCATCTTCCTCGTCCCCGGTTTCAACGATCACTTTGTAATCTAAAACCAGAATGTTGCAACGCATTATGAAAAGTATAAGAAACTGATTTTCAGAAAATAAGTCGCGTGCTTAAAAACTGTAACAGAGAGTGTGAAATTTCAGAGGTGCGCTGAATTCAGCCTCTTTCGACCATTTTATATCAGAAGCCATGTATGTCTGTATGTATGTATGTCTGTGCCTATATATCTTTTCGGCCTGGATAGTGGAATCTCGACTGAAATCGTCTCATTATCTTCAGTCGGTGTCAACCATTGGTTCCAAGGAAACCATTGGTCACGTTTTCGCGATAGATCCTCAAGTGAAACCTGAAAACAGACAATGCAGCTAAAATGTAACTGATTTTTTAAAAATGAAAGCTCTTCTTTTTACTGTCAGTGGATATCTAAAACCTAAAATTTAACTCTATGAACCATCCGATTTGAGTTATTGAAAATGTTTAAAAAATCAATTTTCTACTCATTCGTTCCAAATAGCTGAAGGACACGAATTATAAATTAGGAAAATTGGAAAGACATTTTATTTATCATAGTTTAAAAAATAAACATTGTTTTGAATATATTGTGCGCAATTGAGAGATTTTACCGCCTTCAGAAACCAATTAGGGCTGTGGCTTTCTTCTGGGCTGTCGAGTTCAATCCTAAAACAAAATTCAACGATTGTTAAACTTTTGTTGTTACTACCAACTTCGCAGGATCAAAGCAATTCGTCGCTACATTCAGACATCCGTCGCCATTCATTTCGTACGCGCATTTGTTCTGTGCGGATAGACTATTGTAATAGCGTCCTTCTCGGCCTGCCTGATATCCACTTGAATCGCTTACAATCCGTCCTGTACGTTTCAGCTCGCCAAGGAACGACCACATGACGCCTCTCACCAGTGACAAACTCCATTGGCTTCCAATTCCCAAACGCATCGTCTTCCAGCGATACTTGTTCACTTATCGAATCTTGAACGATCCTTTTTGTCCAGATTATACTTCGCTTCACTTGTCTCGTGAACCACCTCGAGTGACTGTCGTTCTAAACTTCTCTCACGGAGCCACGAGCAGTTAATTGTTCCACCTCCAGCCAAGGCCGCTAAGTTTGGTGACAGATCGGCTTCACATGGTAATCCGATTCTATGGAATTCGCTGCCTGTGAATGTCACGAAAGCCAATTGTATTTTATCATTTCGGAGGAATCTAAAGACTTACTTGTTTGGCAAATCATATAAAAGTGACATTTGTTAAATAGCTCTAGATTTTGGCCTTGGCCAAGACCATGGCGTTACAGAAGTTTTCATGTTGATGATGATGACGATGATGATGATGACAATAATAATAATATTAATAATAATAATAATAATAATAATAATAATAATAGCAAAATGCCGGATGACTGGAAAAGTGGTATCATCATGCAGTTTTATAAAACAAAGGCAGGCCCAGGGAGTGCAAGAACTAGTGCAAGTTGTTTAGGGGCATTACCGTGCTGTCCGTGCCCGGTAAAATCTTCACATCCATCCTCTTGGGCATGTTTAAAGAGCGGCTTCATGCAAAGAGGAGGACTGAACAGAGTGGATTTACACCAAGCCGCTCAACATTGGATCGGATATTAGCACTCAACCTGGTGTCCCAGACTAGGGGCAATTCCGGCGACCATTATGGACAGAATTTGTTGATCTTAGAGCGACTTTCGACTCTGTGGACCACGAGTCACTATGGGCACTGATGCATACCATTGGGCACCCTCCCAAAATCATACAGTAGCTTTGATGATGGAGTTGTATACGGGCATTCTAAGCGCAGTTAGATCACATGGGATGCTGTCCGACTGGTTGACCATCAATTCTGGAGTCAGGCTGGTATGTGAAATTGCTCCAGATTTATCCCTGATCGCAATGGATCACATTATGGAAAGAGCAGTGCATCGTGGATGTGCTGGAGCCTAGCTGGGCGAGGAATCATTTACCGATTTGGAATATGCGACCACGAATATGCGTGGCATTGCTTGCATAGATGTTGGAAATTCTAGAGGGTGTCTCAGAAAAAACCCAGCAGAAACACTATGATTTCTTAAACATTCATAAATATATTTCTATCAAAATTGCCGTATGTGTACAACACATATTTCCCCACCTTTCTGCTTATTTGCATCTCATTTGCATGTAAGATGGCCATATTGTGCAATATCAAGTTCAAATTTCGAATTTTACTACTCAGTCGCAGCATGACAGGCTTAAATATCTAGCTTCACATAAATATGGAATATGGTTTTATGTCAATGTTGGTAGTAGTATTAGTATTAGTATTAGTAGTAGTAGTAGTAGTAGTAGTAGTAGTAGTAGTAGTAGTAGTAGTAGTAGTAGTAATAGTAGTAGTGGTAGTAGTAGTAGTAATAATAATAGTAGTAGTAGTAGTACTAGTAGTAGTAGTAGTAGTAGTAGTAGTAGTAGTGGTGGTGGTGGTGGTGGTAGTAGTAGTAGTAGTAGTAGTAGTAATAGTAGTAGTAGTAGTAGTAGTAGTAGTAGTAGTAGTAGTAGTAGTAGTAGTAGTAGTAGTAGTAGTAGTAGTAGTAGTAGTAGTAAAGTTTAAATCGAACGCAAATTTGTAAAACTGTTTTTAAATTCACAAAATTCGACATAACAAGAAAAGTTTTCGATTGGTTGTATTGACCCGTTTGCAAATATCTTTCACCGAAAAAGGTTCCATCCTTACTCAAGATATTTTGCAAAAATTGTTCGGCGTCCAAAGCCAAGCTCCCTCAATGTCTGAATTCGCCTCTTATCTTCATTCGATATTTTACCCATTTTGAAAGTTTAACTCGAACTTTTCTTGGTGTGTCGAATTCCATGAATTTAACATTTTAAAAAATTGCATTCGATTTCAACTTTACAACAACAACAACAACTACTACTACTACTATTGCTACTACTACTACTACTACTACTACTACTACTACTACTACCAACATTGACATAATGCCAAATTTATGTGAAGCTAGATTTTTAGACCTGTGAAGCTGCGGCTGAGTAATAAAAATCGAAGTTTGAATTTAATATCTCCAAAAATGGCCAAATTATTAGCAAATGGGATGAAAATATACAGAACGGTTAGAAAATATGGGCTGTACATGTGCAGCAAATGTGATCGAAATATATTTAGGAAGTTCTAAGAAATCATAGTTTTTCTGCTGGGGTGTTTTTTCTGAGACACCCTGTAGCCCTGTCTAGAAATCCTGGATGACAGTTTGGTCTGGAAACCAACTAGAATGGGTAGGTTGCAACGAAGATAATAATACCAACCCTAACTGCTTTGGGAATAAACTATATATTGGTGCCGGTAGCGAGAATAATGTGGGAACTTGCCAAAAAATCGAAGTGCTTTGATTTGAATTTTAGAATTCTAAATTTTAACAAATCAACCAAGCGAAAGAGAGAATATTTTCTTTACATTTCCACGATTGAAGAGACAGAGGATTTTGAGTTTTCTTTATTGAATGTCTCCAATTTGGGCATGACATAAATAATTTTAAATTAAGGACCATCCATAAATTACGTAGCACGACTTTGTCTTTTTTGACCGCCACCCGTTCCCTTCGTAATGCGTCGTAACAAAATGTTGGAGCCCCTCGAATATGACGTAGCAATGCGTTAAACCCCCCTCTGGTCTTCTTTCGAATTTCAAAATTAACGTTTCGCTTGAAAATATTCATTATAACCATGATAATTCAAACAGTGTTTAGAATCTTTTTAAAATTCTTTTTAAAAATGAAGTGTCTAGTAATTATAAGTGTAAAATACGTTAAATTTTGCGGTAACATAGCATTGCGGTATTAATAAACATATTTGGCATTATATGAAGTCACATTTCTTAAACCCCAGTCCTCCTTGGTCACACATCGTCACAAATGTTCGAACACCCCTAAGTACGTTACGCTATTTGTGGATGGGCCCCTTATTCAAATTTCGACAAAAAGTTCATTATTGTTAGTTCAACATTCAAAATAATGCGGAATTTATTAGCATCTGATTATATACCAGAAACAATTATTGAAAAAGTACGCAAAAGGATATTAAATTGGTTTGGGCATGTTAAAAGAATGGACAACAATAGATGGGCCTACAAAACACTTCGTACGCACAAGGTAGAAGGAGACAGAGGGAGGAGAAGACCGAGAAAAAGACGGATGGATAGCATCAAGGAAGACCTGAAAGCAAAGAACATGTCGATTGTTGAAGGATGCAGATGAGAGCGAGATCGAGCGAAGTGGAAATGTTTGGTATCTAACTATTGCCGCCATGCAGGCAGAAAGCCAAGAGGAAGAAGATGAAGGTGATTATTATGATTAATACCAAGACGGCGAACAGAGTATGAAATATTTAATTGTGAGAAATTAAATAATTTGTATAAATTTTTACCGAATCTTAGAAACGGTCCCGATATCTTCTGTTATGATGTTGAAAGTGTCTGTTTGGCCTCGTTGGAACTCAGACTCCCCTTCGTTGTCCAGAAGAATTTTACGCGAATCGCCTTTCGAGCCATGTAGTGTGATATAGACTTTACCGTGTGTCCCTGCATCTTCCTCGTCCCCGGTTTCAACGATCACTTTGTAATCTAAAACCAGAATGTTGCAACGCATTATGAAAAGAATAAGAAACTTATAGGAAACTGATTTTCAGAAAATAAGTCGCGTGCTTAAAAATAGTAACAGAGAGTGTGAAATTTCAGAGGTGCGCTGAATTCAGCCTCTTTCGACCATTTTATATCAGCAGCCATGTATGTCTGTATGTATGTATGTCTGTACCTGTATGTCCTTTCGGCCTGTATAGTGGAATCTCGACTGAAATCTTCCTTTTATCTTCAGTCGGTCTCAACCATCGGTTCAAAGGAAACCATTGGTCACGTTTTCGCGCTAGATCCTCAAGTGAAACCTGAAAACAGAAAATGCAGCTAAAATTAAATGGGTTAAAAATATTAGTTCCTTTTACTGCCAATGGATATATGAAACCTAAAATTTGACTTGATGAACCATCCGATTTGAGTTACTAAAATATGTATTAAAAAATCAATTTTCTACTCATTCGTTCCGAATAGCAGAAGGACACAAATTATAAATTAAGAAAGTTGGAAAGACATTTCATTTATCATAGTTGAAAAAATAAACATTGTTTTGAAAATATTGTGAGCAATTGAGGTATTTTACCGCCTTCAGAAACCAATTAGGACTGTGGCTTTTTTCTGGGCTGTCGAGTTCAATCCTAAAACCAAAATTCAACGATTGTTAAACTTATGTTGTTACTACCAACTTCGCAGGATCAAAGCAATTCGTCGCTACATTCAGACATCCGTCGCCATTCATTTCGTACGCGCATTTGTTCTGTCGCGGATAGACTATTGTAATAGCGTCCTTCTCGGCCTGCCTGATATCCACTTGAATCGCTTACAATCCGTCCTGTACGTTTCAGCTCGCCAAGGAACGACCACATGACGCCTCACATCAGTGACGAACTTTATTGGCTTCGAATTCTCAAACGCATCGTCTTCCAGCGATACTTGTTCACTTATCGAATCTTGAACGATCCTTTTTGTCCGGATTAATCGCTTCACTTGTCTCGTGAACCACCTCGAGTGACTGTCGTTCTAGACTTCTCTCACGGAGCCACGAGCAGTTAATTGTTCCACCTCCAGCCAAGGCCGCTAAGTTTGGTGACAGATCGGCTTCACGTGGTAATCCGATTCTATGGAATTCGCTGCCTGTGAATGTCACAAAAGCCAATTGTATTTTATCATTTCGGAGGAATCTAAAGACTTACTTTTTGGCAAATCATACAAGTGACATTTGTTAAATCGGTCTAGATTTTGGCTTCTGCCATGACCACGGCGTTACATAAGTTGTCATGATGATGATGATGATTAAAATAATAATAATAATAATAATAGGCTAATAATAATAATAATAATAATAATAATAATAATAATAATAATAGCATATTATGCACAGAAAAAGTCCTATTAATAGGTACTAAAATCTGCATTTTTACTTATTGACAGTTATCAATCGATGTTACTCTATGCCAGGGTTTCCCAAAGTGTGTTCCGAGGAACCCCAGAGTTCCGTGACAAGGATAGAAGGGTTCCGCGACAAGACTACAAAAACTAAAGAATTATTATTGATTCAATCTTTCTTCAAGCAATAATGATGAAATATAATTTCATAGAGATAGTGCGGCAATAGAAATTGCAGCGATGATATATTCTGTAAATAACCCTACCTTTTGATATAGATATAGTTTGTTACTTATTATATATTACGTATTAAGCCCAATCTGTAAACTGTATGTGTTTCAAAAATTGGACTAGTGAGAATGTTATTACGTTTGCATCAAAACAATTTTCAGCTAAGATAACTTTATGTTTATGTTAAGTACACATTATTGTTTTGTAAACAGTACTCGTATCTTCCTATTTATATTACGATTGGGGTTCCGATGACAATGTTCAAGAATTCAAATGGTTCCGTGGCACGAAAAGTTTGGGAACCCCTGCTCTAAGCCTTTCTTTAGGATGCAAAAAGGAAATGATGGAGAGATTGCAACGAGGATAATAATACCAACCCTAACTTCTTTGGGAATAAAGTATATATTAGTGCTGGTAGCGAAAATAATGTGGGAACTTGCTGAGATATCGAAGTGCTTTGATTTGAATTTTAGGAGAATTATAAATTTAAGAAATCAGCCAAACCAAACGAGAATATTTTCTTTACATTTCGACGATTGAAGAGACAGAGGATTTCGAGTGTTCCTTATTGCTTGTCTCCAATTAGGGCATGACAGAAATAATTTTAAATTAGGGACCATCCATAAATGACATAGCGCGATTATGGCTTTTTACCCCCTCCCGTCCTCTTCGTAACGCGTCGTAACAAAATGTCGGACGCCTTCAAATATGACGTAATAACGCGTTAAACCACTCCTGGTCGTATTTCGAATGTCAAAATTAACGTTTCATTTGAAAATATTCATTATAATTATCATAGTTGAAACAATATGCAGAAACTTTTTAAAATTCTTCAAAAAATTGTCTAGTAATTATAAATGTAAATTACGTTTATTGTACGGTACCATAAAACTGCGGTATTAAGAAAAATATTTAGCATTAGGCTATATGAAGTCACATTTCTTAAACCTCATCGTGGTCACTCATCGTCAAAAATGTTTGAACAGCCCTAAGGGCGTCACGTCATTTGTGGATGGGCCCTTTATTCAAATTTTAGCAAAACGTTCAATTAGTTCAACATTCAAAATAATGCGGAATTTATTAGCATCTGGTTAGAACCAAGACTGCGAACAGAGTATGAAAGATTTAATTGTGAGAAATTAAAGAATTTGTATGAAATTTTACCGAATCTTAGAAACGGTCCCGATATCTTTTGTACTGATGTTGAAAGTGTCTGTTTGGCCTTGTTGGAACTCAGACTTCCCTTCGTGGTCCAGAAGAATTTTACGCGAATCGCCTTTCGAGCCATGTAGTGTGATATAGACTTTGCCTTGAGTCCCTGCATCTATCTCGTCTCCGGTTTCAACGATCACTTTGTAATCTAAAACCAGATTGTTGCAACGCATTATGAAAAGAATAAGAAACTTATAGGAAACTGATTTTCAGAAAATATGTCGCGTGCTTAAAATAGTAACAGAGAGTGTGAAATTTCAGAGGTGCGCTGAATTCAGCCTCTTTCGACCATTTTATATCAGAAGCCATGTATGTCTGTATGCATGTATGTCTGTGCCTATATATCTTTTCGGCCTGGATAGTGGAATCTCGACTGAAATCTTCCTATCATCCTCAGTCGGTGTCAACCATTGGTTCCAAGGAAACCATTGGTCGCGTTTTCGCTCTTGGTCTTGAAGTGAAACCTGAAAATAGAGAATGCAGCTAAAATGTAACTGATTTTTCAAAATGCTAGATCTTCTTTTTTTTACTGTCAATAGATATATGAAACCAAAAATTTAACTTTATGAACCATCCGATTTGAGTTGTTAAAAATGTTTTTAAAATCAATTTTCTACTCATTCGTTCCGAATAGCAGAAGGACACGAATTATAAATTAAGAAAATTGGAAAGACATTTCATTTATCATAGTTGAAAAAAATAAACATTGTTTTGAAAATACTGTGAGCAATTGAGGTATTTTACCGCCTTCAGAAACCAATTAGGGCTGTGGCTTTTTTCTGGTCTGTCGAGTTCAATCCTAAAACAAAATTCAACGATTGTTAAACTTATGTTGTTACTACCAACTTCGCAGGATCAAAGCAATTCGTCGCTACATTCAGACATCCGTCGCCATTCATTTCGTACGCGCAATTGTTCTGTCGCGGATAGACTATTGTAATAGCGTCCTTCTCGGCCTGCCTGATATCCACTTGAATCGCTTACAATCCGTCCTGTACGTTTCCGCTCGCCAAGGAACGACCACGTGACGCCTCTCATCAGTGACAAACTCCATTGGCTTCCAATTCCCGAACGCATCGTCTTCCAGCGATACTTTGTTCACTTATCGAATCTTGAACGATCCTTTTTGTCCAGATTATACTTCGCTTCACTTGTCTCGAGAACCACCTCGAGTGACTGTCGTTCTAGACTTCTCTCACGGAGCCACGAGCAGTTAATTGTTCCACCTCCAGCCAAGGCCGCTAAGTTTGGTGACAGATCGGATTCACGTGGTAATCCGATTCTATGGAATTCGCTGCCTGTGAATGCCACAAAAGCCAATTGTATTTTATCATTTCGGAGGAATCTAAAGACTTACTTGTTTGGTAAAATCATACACGCGCCATTTGTTAAATCGCTCTACATTTTGGCCTCGGCCAGGACCACGTCGTTACAAAAGTTTTCATTATGATGATGATTATAATAATAATGATGATAATAATAATAATAATAATAATAATAATAATAATAATAATAATAATAATAATAATATTAATAATAATATGGCATAGTATGCATAAAAAAGTCTTAATAATAGAAACTAAAATCTGCATTTTCACTTATTGAAAGTTATCAATCGATGTAATGTAGCAAATTATTTATGTAGCGGCTATCCTGTGAATCATTCGGCAGTGTTTCCGCTGCAAATTACTGTTTATTGACAAAGACATAAGTTTTAGATCGTTTGAAAAAGAGGGCCATAGAATTAGGATTTGCTACACACGCATACTGGCGTCAAGAGCATTTCAAAGGATAGGGCCAACTGATTCAAAACCTCGTTTTCGGAATAAGGAGGTTCGTGTTTGGGACACACTGAGAAGACAGTGTGTTGAGGACCGAAGACATGGCTGACCAGGGATAGAGCTAAGAGGATGGAGTAGCTCTGAAAGATAAGATGGAGTGGCACCATAAAGAGAGAGTGCAACCGCTCTCAACACTCGAAACTCAACTCGAGCAGGATAAGGCAGCCAGTGTAGAACAGACATCATATAATTATCACTAATGTGATCACGTCTTGTGACACCAGCAATCACCCTGGCTGCCGAACGAAGAATCATCTGGAGTTTATCAAGTCGCACGGATGGAAGACCAGCAAAGAGTGAACCACAGTAGTCAAGCCTTGAGCAAATAAATGCATGAATCAAAGTAGAAGCAGATGGCATGTCTAGTGTACGTCGAATCACTCTAAGCTGGCGGAGATGATAGAAGCAACTGCGACAAAGTGAGTTAATATGATCCATAAAGGTTAACTCAGAGTCAAGAATTATACCAAGATCATGGGCAAAAGAGGAGAAAGAGAGTCCAGGGAAGGCAGACTGCATAGACAGATGATCAATTTTTGGGAGCTGAACTCTGTGACCGATGTTACTCTATGCCTTTTCTTAGGAGGCAAACAGGAAATGATGGAGAGATTGCAACGAGGATAATAATACCAACCCTTAGGCCTACTGCTTTGGGAATAATATATAATTATATATATATATATACTCCCTCGGAAATGAAGTATATATATATATATATATATATATATATATTGGTGCTGGTAGCGAGAACAATGTGGGAATTTGCTGAAAAATCGAGGGGCTTTGATTTGAATTTTAGGAGAATTGTAAGTTTCAGAAAATCAACCAAGCGAAAACGAGAATATTTTCTTCACATTTCCAAGATTGAAGAGACAGAGGATTTTGAGTTTTCTTTATTGAATGTCTCCAATCGGGGCATGATATAAATAATTTTAAATTAAGGACCATCCATAAAATACGTAGCGCGAGTTTGACTTTTTTGACCGCCACCCCTCCCCTTCGTAATGCGTCGTAACAAAATGTTGGAGCCCCTCGAATATGACGTAACAACGCGTTAAACTCCCTCGGGTCTTCTTTCGAATTTCAAAATTAACGTTTCGTTTGAAAATATTCATTATTTTACGGTAACATAGCACTGCGGTACTAAGAAAAAATATTTAGCATTAGGCTATATGAAGTCACATTTCTTAAACCCCATCGTGGTCACACATCGTCACAAATGTTTGAACAGCCCTAAGGGCGTTACGTCATTTGTGGATGGGCCCTTTATTCAAATTTCAGCAAAAAGTTCAATTAGTTCAGCATTCAAAATAATGCGGAATTTATTAGCATCTGGTTAGAACCAAGACGGCGAACAGAGTATGCAATATTTAATTGTGAGAAATTAAATAATTTGTATGAAATTTTACCGAATCTTAGAAACGGTCCCGATATCTTCTGTCTTGATGTTGAAAGTGTCTGTTTGGCCTCGTTGAAACTCAGTCTTCCCTTCGTGGTCCAGAAGAATTTTACGCGAATCGCCTTTGGAACCACGTAGTGTGATATAGACTTTGCCTTGTGTCCCTGCATCTATCTCGTCTCCGGTTTCAACGATCACTTTGTAATCTAAAACCAGAATGTTGCAACGCATTATGAAAAGAATAAGAAACTAATAGGACACTGATGTTCAGAAAATATGTCGCGTGCTTAAAAATAATAACAGAGAGTGTTAAATTTCAGAGGTGCGCTGAATTCAGCCTCTTTCGACCATTTTATATCAGAAGCCATGTATGTCTGTATGTATGTATGTCTGTGCCTGTATATCTTTTCATTCTGAATAGTGGAATCTTGACTGAAATCGTCCTCTCATCCTCAGTCGGTGTCAACCATTGGTTCCAAGGAAACCATAGGTCACGTTTTCGCTCTTGGTCCTGAAGTGAAACCTGAAAACAGAGAATGCAGTTAAGATTTAATTGCTTCTTTGAAAAATGCTTGCTCCTGTTTTTACTGTTAATGGATATTTGAAACCTAAAATTTGACTTGATGAACCAACCGCTTTCAGTTATCAGAAATGTTATTAAAAAATCAATTTTCTACTCATTCGTTCCGAATAGCAGAAGGACACGGATGATAAATTAAGTAAATTGGAAAGACATTTCATTTCTCGGAGTTGATAAAAAAAGTGTTTTGAAAATATTGTGAGCAATTGAGGGATTTTACCGCCTTCAGAAACCAATTAGGGCTGTGGCTTTCTGCTGTGCTTTCGAGTTTAATCCTAAAACCAAAAGACAACCATTGCTAAACTAATGACATTACGCAAGGGAAAAGTCTACACGAAAGGAAATAAAAGGTGCATTTTCACTTAATCACCGTTATCAATAATGTTACTCTAAGTCCTTCCCTATGACACAAGAATAAAGTGTTGAGGAGATTGTATAGAGGATAGTAATACGAACCCGAACAGTTTTGGGAATTATATATATATATATATATATATATATACACAATTATGCATTATATATATACAATTATACATACATATTTATGTATGTATGTATGCGGCAGACACAGTTGCCCACACGTATTTGCCATCCACTGTTATCGCAGCAGAAGCAGGTGCGGCTATAAAGATTTCAAAATATCAAGCCATCTCATTCACCCACATCTTCTTACCGCTTGCATTTGAAACTATTTGGGCCCATCAATAGCGACGCCCTCTCTTTTATCAGCGATCTGGGTCGACTCATTGCCGTACAATCCGGGGACAATAGAGAAAGAAGCTTTCTGTTTCAAAGAATATCCGTCACGATACAGATCATTTTGAGTTGTGCATTATTGAATATCTCCAAATGGAGCACTCGAGAAAAATAAATTCAAGTTATTCAACTTTCAACAACAAAATAATTACTTCAGCGTTCTACATAAGGTTCAATTTATTGCATGAGATAAACTTCGAAGACTGCGAACAGACACAATATGAACGATTTCAATGTGAGAAATTAAAGAATTTATATGAATTTTTACCCAATGCTAGAAACAATCCCGATATCTTCTGTAGTGATGTTAAAAGTGTCTCTTTGGCCTCGTTGGAACTCAGGCTTGCCTTCGTGGTCCAGAGGAATTGTATGCGAATCGCCTTTCTCACCGTGCAGAATGATATAGACTTTGCCGCGTGTCCCAGCATCTTCTTTGTCCCCGGTTTCAACGGTCACCTTGTAGTCTGAAACCAGAAGGCTTCACTGCACTGTCAAGATGAAAATAAACCAATGTGGCACTAAGTTTGAGGAAATAAATCGATCGCTTAGAATAGTTAGACTTGAAATAATTTCAGTCGCCTATCTGCTGCGATTTTTTCTTTGCCTGTTTTTCGTCCAGTGTCTAGACTAATCTCGACAGATTTCGTCTTCTGAACTGCAGTCGTTATCAACCATCTGTTCCAAGTAAAATATTGTCGAAATTTTCGTGTTTCATCCAAAACTGTAACCTGAAATAAATAAAATAGAGCTATAATTGAAATACCAAATTTAATGTCGATTCCTGTTTTCTACTGTAAGTGGACAACTAAGGCCTACAATTCTACTTGATGCACCAACCGATTTAAGATATTAGAAATTGCTTTAAGAACCAATTTTCTACTCAATTCGTTCTAAAGAAACGAAATGTCACAAATGATAAAATGACAACATTGGAAATATATCTCATTCACTGGAGTTGATAAAGTCAAACACTTTTGTGAAAGTATTGTAAGCAATTCAGAGATTATACCCTCCTCAGAAACCAATTATCCTTTTTGCTTAATCCGGTACCGTCAAGTTCAACCCTAGAAACAAGATGAAATAAAATGCCATTATTAGTATACACTGTATTTAGGGCAAATTATGCACAGTCTTAATAAATAAAATCTTATTCTTCCATTTCATCACCTTCTTACTGACTGATTCCTGGAATGTCCCGGTCTTTTCCTAATGAATATGAAGTAGCATCGATTGTGACCTCTGGAGTATTTGAAATGGTGCTATAAAGTGCATTATTATTATTATTATTATTATTATTATTATTATTATTATTATTATTATTATTATTATTATTATTTATTCTAATTTTTTCACAGATATCAATTCAGACCCTAGCTGTCCGAATACCTCGCAAGAGATGGTTTCATCTCACCTCTTGGGGAACGGGTACGACACAGTGGTTAAATTACTTGTTCACAGGTGCCGGTGTCGTACAAATTTATTTCCCCCATGAAATTATTTCCTGTGTGGAATCTGCCGTTGCTAGAGAAATAACTTAACCTCTGGTACGACAGCAAAAATAATTTTCCGTACGATTGCAGTGTAGATCAGGGGTGCAAAATATACAATGACACGGGGACAACTTTAGTCCCCTTTATCACCCCGCACACAAATATTTTCCCCTTCCTGCCACATCCTCGTCAGTTCCTATATATAATTTCTGTTGCAAAATTACTAATAAGCAGCTACTCTTGTGCTGCCTTCCAAGGCGCTATAGAAATCCACGAGATTTTACTTTACTTTACTTTACTACACTTATGCCAGTTTTCTGTGTCTAATTTGCTTCGAGGGCCTGGATAGCATGTTGGCGGGCCAGATCCAGTCCGCGGGCCGCTGGTTGTGCATCTCTAGTGTAGATGTTCAAATTAGGTACGAAGACAATTAAAATAGCAAAACACATTCTAGGTAAGCAAAATTGAGATGATGAGGAGTCTGCAATGTGGATAATAACACCTGGGATAAAATATATATTGGAGTAGTTATCGAAAATTATCTAAGAACTTGATGAAACATCGAAGTACTTAGATTTGAATTCTGAGAACATTTTAGGTTTAAACAGATCAACCGAGCGACGATGAGAACATTTTCTTCACATTTCAGCGATTGAAGAGACAGAGGATCTAGAGTTAGCCTTATTAAATAGCTCTAATACGGGTATGAGTGAAATAAATTGAAATTATTCAACTTTCAATAAAAAATTCAATTAATTGAACATTCAACAAAATGTTAAATTTATTAGCATCTGATAAATTCCAAGACGGCGAACGTTACAGAGTATGAAAGACTGCGGACCTAGTTGTGAGAAATTAAAGAATTTCTATTATTATTTTTTACCGAATCTTAGAAATACTCCCGAGCTCTTCAGTGCTGATGCTAAAAGTGTCTTTTGTGCATCGTTGAAACTCAGGCTTCCCTTCGTTGTCCAGAAGAATCTTAGGCGAATTGCCTTTCTCACCAAATAGAGTGATAAAGACTTTGCCCTCTGTGTCCATATTTTTCAGGCACCCGGTTTCAACCATAACCTTGTAGTCTGAAACCAGAAGATTACAACGTATTGTCAAAGGTATAAGAACTTAAGCTTGTGAGCGGAATTTTGCATAGTCTAGATCAGCGGTTCTCAACCTGTGGGTCGCGACCCCCAGGGGGGTCGAATGACGATTTGCCATGGGTCGCCTGAGACCATCAGAAATATTGGGTTGTCTCTTTTCTTGTTATTGTACAAAATTTTCTCAGTTACGACGTACTAGTTGTTTCACTATAATTGTCATTCGAGGATAGACATGGAGACAATTAAATAACAACGATTTCGAACATTTTGATTGTCGTAGCGTTATTATTTTTAGCAGTTTACATTGTGAACGAAAATAATTTTACCATTGGGGGGTCGCCACATCATGGGTAATTGAATTAAAAGGGTCGCGGCACTATAAAGGTTGAGAACCGCTGGTCTAGATGATAAACCCTCATGAATATCCCGAACAATTTTGTTTTTGCTTGTTGAACAAGCGAAATGGCCTTTTTAGCCACCTCCCTCCCATTTATTGGTATAGACGTATATACACTGATATATGCATTAATATAACATTGTAAGTACACGATAGCTGATCGCCATTTTCTGTTTGTCAGACTTTTGCTGAAGTTGAGGTTGAGAGAGCATCTCTTCATTCAGCTTCAAAAAACTGACTTTCACTCCATGTCCGTTATTTTCATTTTGCGCCCCGACAATCGAACAACCTTCCCTACAGTCTAATTTAAATTATACCAAAATCATCCCAAACCTAAGATGACAGTCGTTGCAAAGTTGACATCTATCAAAAACCAATGACTTATCGAATTTGTTTTTATGAAATGAAGTATACAGGCTTCCTATTTGGTATGTGATAGAGTCAAATGTATTAATTAAGAAATGAAAAATCTTACCATAGCCATGGCAGCTGCTGAGGAAGCAGCAAACGACTGAAATCAGAAGAATAGTCAGGCTGAAGAGCCTCATGTTGACTGAAGATGTTGCTGAGATCGAATCCAAAACGACGTCTTCATGAAATAATTAACGGCAATTCTGCTGCGGCTTTTATAGACGCCAGAATCGCAGTTTCTGTTTTCAAAGGATTGTTGTGAATTGTCCGCTTTGCGCGAATTTGGTTATCGAAATATTAATTAAAACTGTTTTAAAGAATTAAATTAACAAATGTTTTCAAAACTGCCGCCAGAACGATAGACCAGACGACGGGGAAATCGTGTATACAACTGATTGCATATTTAATTATTATTTTCATTCTCTGTTCCGTCTTGCACAGGTGCAGACATTTCAAAACAAAGTTTCATTTAATTCTGTTTACTAACAAGACCAAATGAATGCTAACTTGTATCCTGTAGCATATCAGCGGCCGTCCATAAAGTACGTTATGCTGTTTTTTAGCCATTTTTGACCCCCTCCCCTGTCACAAACTATCACAAATGTCGGACCCCCCTAAATTACGTCACGAATCTCTTAGAGGGACATTGACAGGTAGGCAAGTGTTACTCAAGCTCATGTCCACTACCAAACTTCTGTGTCGAGGACTGCCATCAATATAATATGGAGGATAGGATCAATGTCAACTGAGAGGCGGCGTCTACCGATGGACCAGTGGCCACCCTTTGCACACAGTATTTTTTTTCAACGCGTTCTCTGTTCCGACGAGAAATCGTGTATACAACTGATTGCATATTTAATTATTATTTTCAATCTCTGTTCCGTCTTGCACAGGTGCAGACATTTCAAAACAAAGTTTCATTTAATTCTGTTTACTAATAAACCAAATGAATGCTAACTTGTATCCTGTAGCATATCAGCGCGTTCTCTGCTCCGACGATAGCAGCAGTCACGGCCATTGTTAGGTCGTCTCCCAGTGTTTATTCTAGGCCTCTCTGGGGAGATCCCCCAAGTTTTAAAATTCCTCAAAAAATTTTTGCATGTTGGCTGGGGATGGAAATCCCCCCCCCCCCCAAAGTGTGGAGACTCAGACCTTGCCCACAAACATTTCAAAATCCCCCCAATGTCAAGGTGGCTAGAACAAACACTGGTCGTCTCCGAATAAACAGTGCTACACCGATCTACTCCTTACAAGGCTTCTCAATGACTCAATAGACACGCTTCACCGTTCTTGACGACACTTCTGCCCATCTCACTGGACAGTGGAACATTCCCATCATCTTGGAAACATGCCATTGTCCTTCCACGTCTCAAGCGCCTGTCCTGGACCAAACGGACGTAGCCAACTATCGACCAATCTCAAGCCTCTCTTTCTTCTCAAAGCTATTGGATAGAATTGCTAATGAGCAACTGGTTGCATATCTGACCGAGAGCAGACTTATGTCGAACGATCAGTCAGCCTACCGACGGGGTCTCTCTCTCTCTCTCTCTCTCTCTCCAGAAACGGCCATCTTTAGAGTTGCTCCTCTATGTCTTCTTGACCTCTCAGAGGCGTTCGACTAGGTGAACCATGATATCCTCATACAACGCTTCGCGACATCCTATGGTCTCAAGGATTCGGTCCTTTCATGGCTACGGAATGACCTCACCGAAAGGACACGGTCAGTCTGATGTAACAATCTCATGTCGGCCTTGCGTCATGTCTTCAGTGACGTGCCTCAAGGGTCAGTCCTAGGCCCTCTTCTTTTTATCGTATATGTGGCTGATATCAGACAAATCATTAAAGCCTTCGGCCATGATTTGCATAACTATGGAGAAATCTATTTCTCCTTTCTACCTAAGGACATGAAGCAACTGCGAACCTTCATTAATGAATGTCAAAGACGGCAGCAAATCGACTGAATTTCTTTATTATTATTATTATTATTATTATTATTATTATTATTATTACTATTATTATTATTATTATTATTATTATTACTATTATTATTATTATTATTATTATTATTATTATTACTATTATTATTATTATTATTATTACTATTATTATTATTATTATTATTATTATTATTATTATTATTATTATTATTATTATTATTAACGTACTGATTAATGTGGTAACTCGTTCAAACGAACTGCGTGAACACATTTCAAAGTTACAAATAACTCGTGCGATATAGCCATGTTTTAAGTAGACCTGTGCACCGACGCTCTGAGCTCTCTCCGACTTTGGATACTTTTAAGGATAGACTTAAAACTAGACCTGTGCGCCGCCGCCGCCGCCGCCGACGACGTTTTTCATGACGCCGCCGGTGATACATGCTCGGCGCGCCGCCGCCCCCGCCGCCGAGAGGATACCGGGGTGACGCCGGCGACCTTATGGTGAAATTATTTCTCTCATGTGACCAGATTAGACCAACACTGTTGTAATACGTGGATAAAAATGTCTTCACCATAATATAGGCAACACTAGCTAACTCAAGGCATGCATTACTTATTTACTTCGCTTCATTCGTCTATCGAATGACGCCCTGTATTGCTAGCATTCTGCAAAATGCGTTTTCGATGAAAATTACTCGAAGACCAAAAAAGATGCTAAAACGATTATAGTTAACTGTGCACAGTTAGTTACACGAGCAGTGATTCCCATCGTAACTGAGAGCGTTTGTTGTTTAAATCCTCTTAGCTTAGTTTAAATCTTCCTACAGTCTGATGTCGGCGGTGCTTTGTTTTCTAAGTTGGGACATAAACTCTTTACAAGTCTTCATCTATGGTCAATTTCGGATTTACCATTTTTATACACTTCTTAAATTTTATAATTTTATTTTTAATGTGTATTATAAGTTCGTAACACTGTTTTCAAATGAACCGGGTGACAAAAGACCACGAGAAGAGAGAGAGAGAGAGAGAGAGAGAGAGAGAGAGAGAGAGAGAGAGAGAGAGGCAAGCCGCGGAAAAGATGGCTGGACGTCATACAAGATCACTGTACAGATGTAAATCTAAACCCGGTTCAAACAATAAGAGCAGCAGAACACAGAAGACGGGATTGGAAAAAATTGCTGGGACTGTCGTAGCGCACGAAAGTATCATTACGGCACTAAAGAAGAGGAAGAAGAAGAGGAAGAGGAAGAAGAAGAAGAAGAAGAAGAAGAGGAAGATGAAGAAGAAGAGAAAAGATCTATAGTTTGATATATTCTATTACTGATTTCAAGAAGATGACGATGAACACGAGGGAGATGAAGAAAAAGAAGAAGAAGAAGAAGAAGAAGATGATGATGATGATGATGATGATGATGATGATGATGAAGTTGATGATGATGATGATGATGAAAATGAAGAAGAAGAAGAAGAAGAAGAAGAAGAAGAAGCAGATGATGATGATGATGATGCTGATGATGATGAAGAAGAGAAAAGATCTCTAGTTTCGTATCTTCTATTACTGATTTCAATTCCTCTTTTGCCTGCGTTTGGTATTTTTAGCATTTTCTTACGCCATCATCGTTGGAATGCGCCTATTCTTCTTCTGTTCTCTGTTCTCGCAGTCCAGCTCTGTGTAATACACGACATTAAATACATAAGTACTAAGTAGCCTAGTTAAAGTTAGGCTTGCAAATGTAAGAAATGTTAGAGTATTCGTTAGAGGGCGCCAGTTGCATTGAAGACTGAGTTGTAAGATAGTAGCACATCTCACTTAAGGTTATTTCACTGGTAGTTATTAAATTAAATTAAATTAAATTAAATTAAATTAAAGTAAAGTAAATGGAATAGAAGTAGAGAACGTAGAAAACTTCACCTATCTTGGAAGCAATATGACACATGACTTAGACTGCAGACAAGAGGTCACAAGAAGAGCAGCAAGGGCTCTAGATCAACTGACGGCAATGGACAAGATCTGGAAAAGCAAATCAATAAGCACTGAAACAAAAGAGAAAATACTCGAAACCTGTATCTTCAGCAGCTTTTTATATGGATGCGAAACATGGACCATCACCAAAGACCTGGAAAGAAAAATACTAGCCTTTGAAAGAAAATGTTATAGAAAAATACTACGAATCGGATGGGTCGAAAAAATCACAAATGAAGAACTATACAGGAGAATTCAGCCCAAACAAACCATGCTGGAAAGAGTAAAACAAAGAAACTCCAACTTTTCGGACACATATGCAGAATGAAAGAGGACAGAAAGATCAAAGCTCTAATGTTTGGTATAATGGAGGGTGCCAATAAGAGAGGGAGACCACACAAGGAATGGTGCAATGATATTGAAGAATGGCGTGGATGCAGTTTACAGGATCTTAGTCAAAGAGCAACGGACAGGAAAGAATGGCAGAAAACTGTGGAGATGGCATTATACACCAACGGGCGATGAGCCCACGGTTAATGATGATGATGATGATGACTGATAGTTAAGCTTAAGTAGTTTTCATAAGGTAGGTTCAAGATACTCGGTAGGGGGCGCTAGTGGTCTTGGAGACATGTGAGAGTTGTAGAAGTGCTGTCTAAGCACACCACTGTAAAACGAGCTCCTGATTTCTTATATAAAGGCCTTAGACATTAACAAGAGGCCAATGCTGTTACTGCTGATGAGCGTAGGTAACGGGACCAATGTATGTTGGTTAATATCAGATGAGTACACTGAGGTCAGTGTTGCCAGATCGGCTAGTTTTCCGCCAAATTTGGCTAGTTTACGAAATTTTTGGCGGGCAATTTTCGTGTGCGGTTTCTTTGGCGGTATCCTAACATTTGCGGGCTATTTTTTGGCTATTTTTAGGTTGCATGTCCGCTCAGGCCCGTACGAAGTAGATGGTCTGCACCCTGTTTCTGCACCTACTGTACCTTTAGAAAGTGTGCAGATGAATTTTTGTTTTTGCTTGTCACGGTATTTTTAGGGTGAAATTGGGCGTCGACGACTTTTTGGCTATATTTTCTATATTTTTGGCTATTTTCTGTTAAAGCTTCTTAGCAAAAAATTCTCCTTTCGCATGATAAACAAAAAAACCCACTTACCACCGTCCGTTTTCGCTTTTTGGCGGGTTAACTTGGCATTTTGGCTAGTTTCACACGACGTTTCGGCGGGAAAAATGTGTGGGACCTGGCAACACTGACTGAGGTAGACTGAGAAATCTAAGTACATTAGGGCAAATGGGCAGTTCTGTCCAGAAGAAGGGCTGACACTATGCGAAAGCATTCCCAAGAGCATTCCCAAGAGCGCCAAAGGAATTCCAGATATTTTGCTTAGTCTGATAGAAGATTTGCACCAGAATACGGAAGCTAGCATCCGGGTCGGTCAAAATCTCTCCGCTCGATTCTCAACTACATCTGGTGTGAGACAGGGCTGTATACTCGCACCAATCCTCTTCTGCATTGCCATCGACTGGATCTTAGATCACATGTCTGTGAACCATGGCAGTAACGTCGGGTCACACCGCTTCACAGACCTGGTCTACGCAGACGATACAACTCTGTTTCTACCTTCTGCTACCAATGCCTCTGAATACCTCTCTAGTTTCAGCCATGCTTCTGCTCCTCTTGGTATGAAGGTTTCCTGGACTAAAACCAAGTTACAGAACCTATGATGTGGATCACAGCCCCCTCTATCGTGGTTGATGGGGAGTGTGTTGAGTCAGTAGACAGTTTCACATACCTTGGTAGCGTGCAGTCCTCCAATGGACACTGTCATCAAGATCTGACCAGACGCATCACCCTAGCCTCTACTTCCATGTTCTCCCTGCATAATATCTGGCAGGACAGACGTCTCTCTCTGGCCATCAAGCTCCGTCTGTACCAGACACTTGTTCTGTCTGTCCTACTTTACGCGGCCGAGACCTGGACCTTACTCGCCTCGGAAGTAATGAAGTTGGAAGCCTTCCATATGAGGTGCCAACGTCAGATCCTTGAAGTACGCTGGTATGATTTCATTACCAACGCGGAGATATCCCCGCGGACTGGATTACCATCACTCAATGAACTGATAAGTAGGCGCCGCCTTGCCATTTTCGGTCACGCAGCCCGCCTCGAAGAGACAGTTCCTGTTCATCAAGCCCTCCGCTGCCACATCGACCTCTCCATCCGTCGTCCACCTGACCGATCATGGAAGCGCTGTCCTGGTCGTCCCAGGAAAAGATGGATCGACCACATCCGTTCCCAGACCAGCGAGATTCCATCTACTCTCTGGAGTTGTGCCATCCGGCGGGGTCATGGTCAAGGGGTGACGCAACGGCCCCCGCTGGCCTCGCGCTTCTGATGATGATCTGATGATTCTCAAGAGGCGGGTATGACCCACAAAAGATAAAACTTCTGCGACGCGACTCGAAAGGAGCTTATGGACTTGAAGAGGGAGTAAAGGAATCACAGTACATTTAGTCAAGTCGTATGTATTGAGAATTGAGTTCTCAGTTGAGTACATTTGTAGATAAAAGTCTGGAGTCGGAAGGAAAGAGAATAGGAAAGTCGGGAAGGTAGTGTGCGACTTATAGCATTTACAGGGTGCATAAGAACTGTACTGTCGGAGAGAGTACAAATACATAGGAAGTCGACGACGTCGAGCACGTCGATGGATGAGGACTTCAAAAGTTGGGATTATATGTATTGTAAGCACACTTGAGTCTAGAGTTAGTGAGTACATTTTCAGGGTAGCTAGTCAAGTTCTTCGCCCAAAAGCTGAGAGGACATAGACGTGCCTTAAGTCGAGCGCACCCGTGTAGTGATCGAACGGAGGCATTCTGAGTAGTGGAGGAAGTGTTGGGTCCGATTCACTATACAGAGTTTTAATTAATATTGGCGAGCAAGGGCGACGTAGTAACGGGTGCCTGAGCGTGTGTCGCTACACTATATCCAGTTTATGCCGCTTTGAAAATACAAATAGCACAAGGATCTGAAGGCATGCCAACAAAATAAAAATAATAAGCAATAAATACAACAATATTATTGAAAGCTCGCCATCCATATTGATTTGTAAAGCAATAGAAGAGTCTTCCACGAAAGAAACATGTTTGATATACATTCAATTAAATTAAGCTGAAATAGTGATTTCACGTGAAATTTGAGTGATTTCAAGTGTGAAAAAAGTGAAAAAATTTTCATTCCGTATTTCTTTCATGTTTCGTTTAGAGAGAGTCCACCAGTCTCTGCTATACATCTATACATCGTTGATGTATACCATAATTGCCTGATTACCAGTAGGCTATATGTTATATGCCTTATCTATTTTTCATCCACAACTACTCCATAGTCTGTGTTAATGAGGCTTCGCTTATGAGTCCGTTTCTGTAGTTGTTGAATATAACTATCTTCCTCCATCTATACAGCTCTCTCCGTGAAAAAGTGAAAAAGTGAAAAAAGTGATTTCACGTGAAATAATTTCACGTGAAATATGTCGTCCGTAGTCAGATAATCCATTATGCGGATGTCGGGTTTTTTATAAGATGACAGAAACAATGGCATACGATTGAAAACGGTTTAATCTCCTTGTGAAATAGATACTAAGTTTCACAAAGTATGCGAAATATCTAGGAAATAATGTAAAACTGCTTCTCAAACTGGCTTATCTATGATTCTTGCTGGAAAACGTCTAATAAAGTTACAACCATAGCATTCATCCGCTTTCGAAAACCAGTTGTAAATATCAAACTCGTATTTTTTTCCTCTCCCGAGGTCATAAATCTCAACCTGAAATTGAATCAAATGATATGAGTTATTATTATTATTTTTATATTCAATGGAAGTGCAGAATAGGTTTGAAATATTAAAAAAATACAAGAAGAAAAAACACCTGATGAATTATGGGAATACATAAAATACACAATAAAAGATACAGCGGTGAAAAATCTACAGAAGAAACAAAAAATTAGGAACAAAGAATGGAAAACATCAGATACATGGAAGCTGGTTACAGAAAAAGGGGATTGAAATATACAACCACACCTGTGGAACAACAACAATACAAAAAGCTAAAACAAGAGGTACAAAAGAACTCAAGAAGAGACAAAAACCAACAAATCAATGGCATCTGCACTGAACTGGAAGAACAAGCAAAAAGAGGGAATAGCAGAGGAATATATGAAAAATTAAAGGATCTGACTAGGAAATTTGCTCCAAAAATGCACTATATTAGAACAAAAAAATGGTTTAATGTTATCTGATAAGATTGCAGACAGATGGAAGGAATACGGAAATGAATTGTTTGCTTGAGAAATAGAATATAGAAGCATGGAAGAAATAAACACTCATACAAATAACAATAAGCAAGACTTCAAGTTCGAACCTCCTCCCTGAGATCTGAGGTAAAAGAAGCTATGAGAAAAACAGCAAACAGAAAAGCAGCAGGGATTGATGACTTCCATATAGAATTACTAAAACTAGGACAAGAAGAAGCAGTTAACATAATTCATAAACTATGTTGTAAAATATGGCAGACCTAATGACCTAATGACTGGCTAAAATCAATATTCATTCCAATACCAAAGAAAGGTGATAGGAAAAAATGCACAAATTATAGAACCAATGCACTGATAACACATACAAGCAAAGTCTTGCTTCGAGTAATACTGAATAGAATTGACAAAAGGATGGAGGACGAAGTGGCAGAAGAACAAGATGGTTTTAGGAAAGGGAGAGGAACTAGAGATCAAATAACTAATCTCAAAATTATTATGGAAAAAGCGAAAGAATATCAACAACCATTCTACATGTGCTTTGTAGATTATACAAAAGCCTTTGATTCTATAACTCATGAAAAACTCTGGTATGTCATGCTAGATATGGGATTTCCAGCACATCTAGTACATCTCCTAATGAATTTGTATAAAAATCAAAAAAGCAATAAAAATCAATGACATAATAACAGACTGGTTTAGAATTAGAAAAGGTGTTAGGCAAGGTTGCATATTATCACCATTCCTAGTTAACATCATATCAGAAATGATAATGAGAAATGAGTTGCATGAATTTAAAGGAGGGGTAAAATTAGGTGGAAAAACAATCAACAATTTGAGATATGCTGATGATATTATCTTTATAGCAACATCAGAAGAAGAATTACAACAACTGGTTGACAGAATAAGTTTGGAAAGAAGAAAATATGGCCTACACCTCAATGAAGCTAAAACAAAAGTAATGACAACAAATGGAAAGAAAATTAAGATTTCTGTTAATGAAAAGAATCTTGAACATATGGACAAATTCACATATTTAGGAGCAATAATCAGCAGTGATGGAAATCTTGAAGAAGAAATAAACTCACGATTAGGAAAAGGCAGAGAAGTAATGAGCAGATTAAAAACTGCATGGAAAAGCAAAAATATCACCATGAAAAACGAAGGAAGATTAATGGAATGTATGGCATGGAGTGTAGCAATTTATGGATGTGAAAGCTGGACCATCAAAAAGAAACTAAGACAAAGATTAGATGCCTTCGAAATGTTTTCTCTCAGAACAATGCAAAGAATATCATGGACAGAAAAACAAACAAACGAAGAAGTCATGAAAAGATCCAATACCAAACGAAAGTTCTTTCGCATCTGCCAAAGACGCAAATTGTCTTATTTTGGTCACATACAAAGATACATCAAAGATTACCTACAACTAACAATTCAACAAGGTATCATGCCAGGAAAAAGAAAGAGTGGTCGGCCGAACAAAGATGGGTGGACGATACAGAAGAGTGGACTGGAATGACAATAACAACAGCAACAAAAGCATCAAAAGAAAGAACTACCAGGAAATGCCTGATTCATAACGTCACTAATGAAGGAAAGAGGAAACGATGATGATGATGATGATGATGATGATGATGATGATGATGATATTGATGATGATGATGATATTGATGATGATGATGATGATGATGATGATGATGATGATGATGATGATGATGATGATGATGATGATGATGATGATGATGATGATGATCGATACAAATGTCGATTGTCAGAAATGAGCAAAGGGTCAAATGGCACTGGGTAAAGAAGCCTTCGCAAACAGAAGACAACTATTGAGAAGAACCTTTGCAGCAATTTTTAAAAATGATTGGTCATTCCACTAAATTGACCAGAGACAAATTGACCAGAGACAATACTGTTTATGCGTCAAACAACTGACCGCATTGACACTGAAAGAGCCAAAGCATTCAAAATAAAATGGTTTTGACGAAGAAAGAAAAAAAAATTCAAGTGGCTAGAAAGACAATCAACGAAGAGAATAAAAGAAAAGCTTGATGAATACATTTCATACTAGACGAACAAATGGTTAGGTCGTGTTCTGAGAGAAGAAACATGCCTTCTAAGAGAAGCAATAGAGGGAGAGATGGAAGGTAAAACACAGAAAGGGCGACCAAGGATATTGATGATGGATGATGGATGATGATGATGAAAATGTTCGACCATGCAGTAAATAAAGCGAAAACGTCTAAAAAATAAGCTCATGATAGAAAAAAGTGGCGACGCTAGAGTATATGGCACCAGTTTCTAAACAGAGAAGCTAATGATGACCATGGGTTCGGTCCTTAAGTGGCATTTGTTTGTTTGATCAGAAAACACGTGCATTTTGATATGACAAATAACAACCTACCCAATTTATGTACCAATCAGGGTTTGTTCCTCCTCTATCAGTGAAAATCCTGGAACAAAAAATCACTCCATGGTAACAATTTAGGACAATTCTAATTAATCCCGGCGTTTGCATTTTGAGAATGAAAGGCGGGATTATTTTGCCTGCATTATCTAGGTTTATTATACATTTGTGTAGTACAAATGCTTTCACTAAAGTACTTAAGACTAGACACATTTCATACTAAACGGAAGAAATTTTCTGAGAGAGGAAACATGCCTACTAAGATGGGATAGGAAAAGAATACGGAATAGAACTTAACTTGCGAAAGACAAAAGTCACGGTAGTCAGCAAAGGAGGGCAAAAGAAGCGCAACATCATCATCGACAATGTACAGCTACAGCTGGTGGAAGGTTAAAAGTACCCTGGGAGTTACATCACAGATGATGGTAGAAATGAGAAAGAGATCAAAACGAGAATAGGTATGACCTTGGAAATCTTTTGGAAGATGAAAGAGCTCATGAGATGAGATTTCAACATCGAGTGCAAGAAAAGGCTAATCCAATGCTGCATCATCCCATTGCTGAGGTATGGATGCGAAACCTGGACAATGAACAGGAAGTTATGAAAAAAATCAAGGCCTTTGGATTATGGTGTTACAGAAGGATCTCAAAATCAGCTGGATGGATAAGATAACAAACGAAAGAATCCTAGAAAGAAGCAAAACAACATCAACGTAGAAACAGAAAATAAGAAGATAAATGTCCTACACTGGTCACATAATGAGAGGCTCGGCTGGAGACCTACCACTGATAATAACGGAAGGTAGAATATAAGGAATAAGGGAGAAGAAGTTGGATAGACGACATCTTTTATTGGACAAATACAAAGAACTACTGTATAGAGCCAAAAAAGTACGGTAGAAGATAGAAAGAATTGGCGGAAAATGACAGTCAATCCTCTGATAGAGGACGACAAATACTGTAAGGAAGATACCAGACTAACAAAATGTCAGGTTAAGAATTTGCAATAGTAAAGTCGTCTAATTACAAGGAGATTAGACTAATGGATAAAGGCACAATTTAGGCACAAGTTAACGATTTATATGGTTACTAGGTGTTTACCCGTCAAAAATGACGGGAGAATGGCTGTTTTACTACCCGATTTTTTGCACATTGCACGGACGATTATTGATTTTCAGTAAGACTGCGCCTTTGTGGCAGCAATATTTGAATGCTCCATAAAATGACCTTTCACTTTGGAAGTTTAGTGATTCGCAATATTGGCATTTGAAAGTCATTGGACCGCATGAATGATCCGAGACTTCATAGTCGACGTAAGTGCAAAGATTTTTCAGTGTCGAACGACGTCCAGTGCGTGATTCTCGTCTTTGCTGTGCTGCTTTTGCACGTCGAGCAACAGCCTGCTGCTCTGTCTCACATGCTTGTCGGAAATCTCGTGAACGCTGGACTTCCTGTGTACATTGAGAACGCCGAGCAGCTAGAGTCTCCGGACTTTGTTTTCTTCGAGAATTTTGGTTTCTCTCTCGCGATATTCTCTGTCTTCGTTTTCATATTGTACATGTGTATATATAGATACAGTTGCATTGTATATACCTACAAATCACGCCACCTAGCCAAGTTTCGCGCCACGTAATAATTATGTATGTAAAAACCACGCCACTGTGACAATTTGTGACGCTGTACACGTGGTAATTATGTACGTTAAAATCACGCCAGTTCCTCAAGCTCCTCCCACCAAAGCATTGTGACGCTGTGCACATTATGCAAATAATAACGCAGTAATTCACACATGTAAATGAACATGTGCATAGTATTTATTAAATTTTAAAAAAATTAGGTTTTGAGGTAAGGAAGGAGTATCTATATATATTATAATGGGGTTCCAAACCCCCGGTGGGTAGGGCTTGGCGGGGATGGGTTGGGGGTCGGGAGATTGAGAGAGGGATGGGAGAGGGAAGGGGCGGGAGTTTGGGGTCTGTGGGATATGGCGGGGCTGGGCGGAGATGGGTTGGGGCCGGGCGATTGGGAGAGGGATGGAGAGAGGAAGGGTGGTGGTTTGGGGCTATGGGGTAGGGCGGGGCGGGATGGGTTGGGGTCTGGGCGGGTATGGGTTAGGGCGATTGGAAGAGGGATGGGAGAGGAAAGGAACGGGGTTTGGGCCGGTGGGGTAGGGCTGGGCGGGGAATGGTTGGGGCCAGGGCGATTGGGAGAAGGATGGGGAGAGAGAAGAGGGAACGGGGTTTGGGCCTGTGAGGTAGGACAGGGTGGGATGGGTTGGAGCCTGGGTGGGTATAGGGTGGGGCCGGGGCGATTGAGAGAGGGATGGAGAGAGGGAGGGGGAACGTGGATTTGGGCCGTGTTGGGGAGGGGCGAATGGAAGGGGTGCAACGTGCCGGTAATCAGGACGATTCGTTGAACGGCAATGAATACGCTTCTTTAAACGCTCCGTTGATTATACTGTCTTGATTAAACAATTTCGTTGTTAATGGCAACAGCATCTTGCAAAATCAGACAGACAGACATCGAGAAGTATCTATATACTAGCTGTTTACCCGTCAAAAATGACGGGGAAGAATGGCTAATTTACTACCCGATTTTTTTGCAAATGTTCTAGCATTTTGCGCAATGAAATGTCCTTAATTCGCCGCCTTTCGTTCAACTGAGTTAACGCCCATTCACAAATTGGCAATGATGGCTGGATTGAGTCTGGAATTTGAAGGTTGATTCATACCCTCATTATTGGCCATTGCAGAGTCGATGACATACAATTGAGCATACTGTCGTTGACCACCTTCTTCTGGGTGCATGTGACTTGTTGCATGATAAATTTGTCCGTGAACTCTGAAGACAGGTGCACCACGGACAGGTAACTTGACTATCAACTTGTATCCTATACAGTGTCGTCGCGCAACAATTTTGTTAGAGGATGCCCACTCCTGACTCCGGGTGTAATTGAGTTTAACCATTTGTAGTTTTTAAACTACTAAGTTTTGCAATAACCCTAATCAATGGTCCAATCCATTTGAAATTTGCCATAAATATAACACTGGTCTACATTTTAAAAAAAAATTTCTGCTGACCTAGGTATTTTTGCTGATTTTACCCAATTGAGAGGTGCTGATTCCAGATATGAAGTCAAAAATTATGCAACACGTCAAATTTTTTCGCAAATTAGGAATGCTTAATTAAAGGTGTTAAAGTCAAACATAAGGGAAAATAGGAAATTCTGAAGAACCGATAACACGTAATATTTTTTATTCAGCCCAAAAATGAGTCTGTCTTCTAACCAAGAGAGCAATAAGAGCAATAGCTAGTTGCTTAAATTTAAGTTTTGAGAAAGGAATCTTCTTTTTGGATGCTCCGGTATAGTTATGGTCACAGTTGTCACGCTGTAAACACCAGCAGTAGTCTGCCATAATGTTCGAGTTCCATCTGCCTTGATATCTACGTTCCATGGTCTTGATGTCTTGATGGAAGCATTCTCCTTGTTCTTCACTCATAGCTCCAAGATTTGAAGTTCAGATAGCTATGAAAGAAATGCAACTTGACACTCATGTTTGCTCCCAGTCTTCGAAAAGCAATCTTCGAATTTTTAACTGAAAGGTCATAATTCTCGACTCTTAAGTTGCCAAGTAAGTCAGTAATCAGGTCGCAAAAAGCATCTTGTCTACAACTATAACATCCCATTGATTCAAAAAGTCCTTTGCTGTTGATGCAGTATACAAACTCCTCCTCCATATGGAAATGTTTGAAAAGATTCATTCTCTCTGCCATGATACATAAGCGTGGTTCCTGGGGCCAACACTGAACAGATTCTTTTCCTTCAGTCTTGAACCCAGTAACTCTGCTGACGACTTCGGCAGATCTAGGTCTCATATTAGGTCATTAAACTCAGCTTGCTTGAATGTTTGGTGCATTCCAGCGTCAACTTCTAAGGCCACGAAATCTTCGCAATCGGTGTCTGTTGACTGACAAAATTCATCTTCGTAAGAAACTCCCAAAGTAGTGCAAATAGGTACAGGAACTTTGTCACAGTGAGCAACTGGTCTCAGAGCAGAGGGGAGATTTGGGTACTGGATGGAAGATTTTGCCTTTGTGGACATGCCTGAAATATTTACCAGACAGAAGTAGCAGTCATCAACATGCATGGTTTCGAGGCTCTCGCCACACCATTGGAACTCCAAAGTTAAGACTTTTCTCTGACCTTTAGTCACATTATGAACTGTCTGAGGCTTTAAACACATGTCCTGCACACTTTATGTGGTGCCCAAGGTTTTCCTGGTCACTCAATTTAACTGCGAAATATGCATGCTAAGCTCTATGCACAAATTCAGACACCTATCTCCTTTGTTTAGGTGTTGTAAAGCAACCTCAGATGTAGCAAAATTTGTCAGGATCATTCCTGCACTGCTCACGAAGTGTTCGGGTGCTGGGTGACATATTCCACAGAAAGCTAGTTAGAATAGTTAAATTTACTGCGACTTGTAAGCCTCATGAACGACTGAATGCTGCCGTCGGTTTCACGCTGCTTATATAGGCCTATATCCATAAAATGCTGACGTCTGCAGTTTAAAACTGCCTATTAAACTGTTGTATTATTAAATAGTTATGCCCACTGCATATTAAGCATATCTTTTTGCACATCCTTAACTTTTTGCATATTCAATATAGCTAAAGAATTATAATACATAATGCTACATTATTACAGTAAACAGTAAATCAGTAAACAGCGTTTTGCGGAAAAACTGGACGTGATAGGAGAAAATGGGTGTGATTTTTGGATTCAGCACACCAAAATACATAAAGATCACATGTTGTCTTCAAGTCAGCAAAATTGACGTAGACCAGTGTAATCAGCAACAAATTAACAATGGGAACAGCTGTCATAAGACGGTCAAATTAAGAGTGTGGTAAAACTTAACGCAAACGCAACAATAATAAACGAAATTTTTGAATTTTTGTTAGACACCATATTTTTTATTTTTGGGAATGCACGGGCATCCCCTGGCTTCCATTACGCGACGCCACTGATCCTCTATCAATAGCAACTTGAGTATCAGAGTATCAACTTGAGCACCCATCGATGCAAAGGCAACTGTTGAGTTGTAGCTTCGGATGTTCTCCTTGAAGTGGTGATAATGATGGCGCTTTGGATTGCTAAGCAGCTGTTGAATATAATCTGGAAACAGACGATTATTGACGGTGCCTTTGTGGCAGCAATATTTGAATGTTTCATCAAATGACCTTTCACTTTGGAAGTTTAGTGATTCGCAATATTGGCATTCGAGTGTCATTGAACCGCACGAATGCTCTTCAAATTCATAGTCGACGTTAGTGTAATGATTTGGCAGTGTCGAACGACGTGCAGTGCGTGATTCTCGTCTTTGCTGTGCTGCTTTTGCACGCTGAACAGCAGCCTGCTCCACTGTCTCCATTGCCCGTCGGAAGGCTTTTGATCGCTGAACTTGCTGTGCTGCTATTGCACGCCGAACACACGGTCTCACTTGATTGTCGGAAAACTCGATTGTCGGAAAACTTGATTGTCGGAAAACTCGTGAACGCTGGACTTCTTGTGAATTTTGAGAACGTCGAACAGCTAGAGTTTTCGAACTTTGGTTTTTCCGAGAATTTTGCTTTCGCTCACGCATCATTCGCTGTCTTCGTTCTTCTGGAGTCTCGTCATTCATTCGCATTTCATTCATTGTCACTTAATTAAAGAGACTATCCTGATTTTGTTATAGCGTAGTTCACACATACGAATATTGCGATTGAGGAATTACGCGTGCGAATCAGTTGGTTCAATGCTAACCCAAAGAATAATGCTAGAGGAACAACGTTTCACTGATGTACATATATGTGTACATTTGCACTGTATATACTTAAAAATCACGCCATCTAGCCAAGCTCCGCGCCAAGTAGTAATTATGTACGTTAAAATCACGCCTCTTCCTCAAGCTCCGCCCACCAACAGATGATGACGCTGTACACATTATCTATATAATAACGAAATGAGGTAAGGAAGGAGTAAATTAAGTAAAGTAAAATCTCGTGGATTTCTATAACGCCTTGGAAGCAGCACAACAGTAGCTGCTTATTCTTAGGCGCTCAGCCTCTCTTAAAATAGCTATGGGGAAGGTATTTTATCAGCCAGGCAATAGTCAACATCCAAAGGGCAGTGAGGCTAGGTTGTTACAGCTATGGAGGATATGGTTTTAGAAAAAGGAAGGATTTAAGCTTAGACCTGAAGACTTGAGGAGATAGTGCAGGAATTATAGGAAATGAGGATTCAGATTTTATTGTTTGAAAATGTCCAAGTCTGCGGAGGGAAGCTGGGATCGAGTTCCAAAGTTCAAATGAGGCGTATGAGAAGTCACGGTTGCAAATTTTCAGGGATGACTGATTCAGTGGGCGTGACAGAGTGAGGTAAGATGATGAACGTGTGAGGCGAGGAGGCTGAGGGATTAATAGTGAACTAAGGTAGACAGGTTTTCTTGACTGAAGTGAGCTATATGTAAGTGTTATTATCTTATATTGGATATGTTCAGTTATTTTAAGCCAATATAATGATTTTAGCATGGGTGAAATATTGGAGAATTTAGGTGACTTAGTAACAGCACGAGCAAGTTCATTTGTATTGATTGCAATTTGTTGATAGAGGCTTTGCGATGGTTATAGTAGAGGGAGTTACAATAATCTAATTTGGAGTGGACTATTGAGGTGGCAATTGTGGTGGCAGTTTTAGTATCTAGGCAAGGACGTAGGCGACGAAGGTCACGAATATGAACATAGCAGGCTTTTGATAGTTGGTGGGTCTGGGCTGGGGTAGGGCGGAGCTGGGTTGGAAAGGTAGAGGGTGGGGAGGGGTGTGGAGTTGGGGCGAATGGGAGAGGTACAACGTGCAGGCAATCAGGACGATTCCTTAAACTTCACCGAAGACGCTTCGTCAAAAGCTACTTCGATAATAAAGTTTCGTTGTCAATGGAAACAGCGTCTTCCAACATCTGCCGTGTATCGTGACTGACAAACTTACCGGACAAAGAGAATTATTATCTACTAGGTGTTTACCCGTCAAAAATGACGGAGGACATTGGCTGTTTTACCACCCGATTTTGCGCAAAAGCAACAGCATTTTATGACGGGGGAGATTGGCTGTTCTACCACCCGATTTTGCGCAAATGCAATAGCATTTTATGACGGGGGAGATTGGCTGTTTTACCACCCGAATTTGCGCAAATGCAATAGCATTTTGCGCAATTGATTGTCCTTAACTCGCCGCCTTTTCCTTCAACCGAGTTAACGCCCATTCGCATGAATTTTCTGAAACTTGATAGTCAACGTTAGTGTAATGATTTGGCAGTGTCGAACGACATGCAGTGCTTGATTCTCTTGTTTGCTGTGCTGATTTTTCACGCCGAGCAACAGCCTGCTACTCATTCTCACTTGATTGTCGGAAAGCTCGTGAACGCTGGACTTTTTTTGTTTTGCACAGAGGGTTAGAAAGAGGAATAAAATAGCTAAACAATGGTGCAAACCTCATCTTCTTAGCTCTTATATAGACCGAGATGTAGCCAATTCAAAAATAATTGGAAACTTTCTCAGAATTCAAAACTTTCGCGAAATTCGCCGATAATACTTATGTTCAAACATTGGGGTCATCGGGTTAGAACTGATAGATCTTTGCTAAATGTGAACCGATTTTCAAACTCTTTGGTTTATTTTGTTCCTCTGACATTCCTTTAGAACTTTGCCGCTGACCAAAGTGGGGTTACCGCTTAAAATATTTTGCCAGGGGGCTTTAAAAATTGTTTTGGGGGAAGAGGGTGATATTTTAGGCCGTAAAGTGGACTCTACCTCCAATTTTTTTTTGCACGGACGGTTAGAAAGAGGAATAAACAATCTAAACAATGGTGCAAACCTCATCTTTTTAGCTCCTATATAGCCTGAGATATAGCAAATTTAAAACGTTACAGCAATCATTTCTGAGAACGCTTTTCCAAAAATTAAATCCCCAGTACGGTGACGACGTCTGAAAATTTAATCCCCACTTGAGGGGTTAAATATAAAAAATAGGTATTGAGGCTAGGAATGAATAAATATAAATATATAATAATGGGGGCAGGGCATTGGGAGAGGGAAGGGAGGCTTGGGAGGAGGAAGGTGGGTTGTACGGGTTTTCGGAGCAGCGTTGTGTAGGTTTGGAAACGGGGTTTGGGGCCGGTGGGGTAGGGCGGAGCGCTGATGGGTTGGGGCCTGGGCTATTGGGAGGGGATGGGTAGTTGGAAGGGGATAAGGAGAGGAAGGGAACGGGGTTTAGGGCCGGGGCAGGGAATGGGTTGGGGCTGGAATGGGTTGGGCCTGAGGCGATTGGGAGAGGGATGGGGAGAGGGAAAAGGGATGGGGAGAGGGAAGGGAAACGGGGTTTGGGGCCGGGGCCGGAATGTGTTGGGGCCAGGGTGATTGAGAGAGGGATGAGGAGAGGGAAAGGAGATGGGGAGAGGAAAGGGGAACAGGGGTTTGGGCCTGGGCCGGAATGGGTTGGGGCCAGGATTGGGAGGGGGATGGGGAGAGGGAAAAGGTTGGGGAGACGGAAGGGAACGGGGGTTTGGGGGAGGGCGATTGGGAGAAAGATGGAGAGAGGGAAAAGGGTTGGGGAGACGGAAGGGGAACGGGGTTTGGGGGCGATTGGGAAGGGATGGGGAGAGGGAAGGAGATGGGGAAAGGGAAGGGAAAAGGGGGTATGGGGCGGGGGCGGGAATGGTTGGGGCCTGGACGATTGGGAGAGGGATTGGGGTGAGGGAAGGGGGACGGGGGTTTAAGCTGCAATTAAGACGCTTCGTTAAACGCTCCGTTTTGATTAAACAATATTTGGTTGTCAATGACAACAGCGTCTTGCAATACCCGCCGTGTTGCGGACGGACGGACGGACGGACAGAGACAGACATCGAGAATTATATATATAGATCATATTGAGATCCTTCCTCTGTGCCTGTGCCTCTGTGCAAGCGTTCTGATTGGTTGGCTGTGTGAGCGCTCTGATTGGTTACCTTCAAGCGTTCGAGCGTTCCGATTGCTTGGCTGTGTTAGCGTTCTCATTGGTTGGCTGTGTGATGTTCTCATTGGTTACCTTCAAACGTTCTGATTGGTTGGCTGGGTGAGCGTTCTGATTGGTCGTTCTGGAATATTCGTTGCCTCGAGCGAAGCGAGCCTGCACTGCGAGCCAAGCTCGCAGCGAGCGAAGCGAGCCTGATGCGAGCGAAGCTCGCGCGAGCGAAGTGAGCCTGCGTTCTAATATAAGATGTAATTCTCTTTGTCCGGTAAGTTTGTCAGTCACGATACACGGCAGATGTCGGAAGACGCTGTTTCCATTGACAACGAAACTTTATTATCGAAGTAGCGTTTGACGCTGCGTATTCATTGCAGCTTAACGAATCGTCCTGATTGCCTGCACGTTGTACGGCACCACTGGCGGCGCAATACAACGTGTGGCGCCATGGGCTCTACAGGGGACGCAGTCCCACGTGTTGGGCATCAACCGACGTGGGGGCCTTAGTCCTACTGGATCGCATCCTCCCGTCAGAGACCAAGCCCAAGCCCCCGAGGGAGGCCGTACGCCCACTGAGGGACGCAGCCTCACGCGTGGGGCCGCAGGTCATAATGGGGCGCAGCCTCCATGTTAGGCCGTAGGCCTTACTGGGGGCGCAGCCTCCCGTAGGACGCAGATCCACATGTGGGTCGCAGCCTCCAGTAGGGCGCAGCCCCACATGTGGTGCCTTAGGTTCTACTGGGGGCGCAGCCTACCGTAAGGCGCAGCCCCACATGTGGGGCCGCAGCCCCCATGTGAGGCTGTAGGCCCTTATTGGGGCGCAGCTTTTTGTGGGAGATCTAGCGCCAGCCCCCGTGGGGGCTTTATCCTACACTGGGGCACAGCCTTTCGGAGAGAAAAAATCCATGCCCTCCGTGAGAGGCAAACGCCCCTTTGGGTCCGAAAGCCCAAAAGGAGCCGTATGCCCAAAAGAGGCCGTAGGTAACAGTGGAGAGCGCACCCCTTATGAGAGACCAAATCCAAATGGAATCGAAGGGCGTTATTGTGTGTAGCCCCTGTGGTAGGGGAGGGGAACATGACCACCCAGTGAACACATAGGACAATTATTAAATGATAATCTACGCATTCACTTTACAGTTTCAGATTTAAAAAATTGTTATATGTAATAACGAGAAATTTTGCAAAAAAATCGGGTAAGGAGATAGCCACTATCCTCTGTCATTTTTGACGGGTTAACAGCTAATATATATATATATATATATATATATTCAATTTTCTAATGCGCATATTGACGACCATCAATTTGTTTGTGTCTGACAAATCCAAAGCGATTATTAGCGGCTAAAACGGTTTTTATAAATGTAATTGTTAGTAACTAAAGAATATTTACGATATGGAACGAATTTCTCCAACGTCTGTTACATTGAGGTAAAAATCGTCTGTGGCTCCTGGTTGAAAGTCGTCCCTATAATAGTTGTCTAGTAATACTATATTCGCAACATATCGACCAAACATCTCGAAATAGATCGAGGAATCTGTCCCGGCATAGTCTACATCGGCAGTCTGAACAACAACAGTGTATGCTGAAACCAAAATAGTGCAATCGATCGTTAACAGTATCTTTTAACAACAAACAGAAGCATCGTTTCAGAACCACCTTTTGAGCCAAATAACTTGATACTGACCGAGCCATCTGTCTTTCGTTATTTTCCACTGTCAGTCTCAACATATTTGTATATTCAGTAACCAAAACAATGCAATACATCGTTAAAATCTAACGAATCTTTAAACTAAAACGCTTTCATTTTCTCTTTTGTGGATAATTATAATTAATTGTAGAGGCGGCGTCGAAATATTGAAATACGATGTACTGCGTCGATAATGCAATGTTGTGTAAGCTTCAAACAAGAAGAAAGTAATCATAGGAATAAACCATTTCTTATCGCCTACGCTGGTACGCGGACGATTGACCACAGGACGATTGACCATAGGCCGAATGATCATAGGACGTTTGACCACTGGATGATTGACCACAGCGGGTCTGCATCCAGAGGTCAAACGTCCGCTTGTGGTCAATCGTCCAGTGGTCAAACGTCCTATGGTCAATCATCCTGTGGTAAATCGTCCTTGTACCGCCTACGCTCTCATTCAAGCAGCTGTTATAGACCTTTCCCACTTCTTAGTTCTAGTATCATTTTCAAGACACTGCTTAAGACTTTTATATTCCCAAGAATCGGTTGCTCGTGCATTTAGTCAATTGGACGCATCTGTGTTGATAATGTATGCATTTAAATGAAAGATCTTCACTTTTACTGTGTATTTTATTATTTATCTCCGATCAAATGTAAACAACTCGATCTTCATTGGTAACGATTCTTTTACTCTCTCATACTCGAAAAACTATTAGTGTCATGGTATATCCCACTGGGACATAAATGTTCCACCCAGGTGGCCATACGTGAGCAATGGATTAATTAAATAAAATGTGGTAATTGGCATTGATTAAAAGAATTGTACCGCGGCTAAGGCGTGTTGACAACTGACCACCGACTACCGCTTTCCAAAAAAGCAATCTTTTTTTTGCAAAAGCCATGGTTATTATAAATACAGTATACTGTATAGTTTTCCAAAGTCTGTCTATGTGTGTGTTCGTGTCCGGTAACGTCGTCTTCACTGGGCGACGCGTTGCTGACATTTTATAATCACTGCCATAGATAACGTCAAACTTCATAATGGGCAGAACTTAATCCTTTCAGTCATGAATTTTAATTTAGAGTGGAAATAATGAGAAAATTAAAACTGGATTAAATATATCCTGTACTAGGTCTAATTGTAAATTATACCAAAAAATGCATGTACTACACATAGTACATTGTGAGCGAGCAACAAGTTTGACATTGTACTATATATGTGCATCTAGCATACTGTCACAGCTATTGTCTATTTATTTCATATGAAATGCTGTAAAACAATTACTGTTTTGCTTTAGGCATAAGTGAACTTTGCACTTGACACAAACAAATTTTGATCTTAGTTCACAACCATCATTCTTGCATCGTTGTTGTATGTCGCCAATCTCTGGCCAGTGTCCCAAGGCATCGTATCTAACATCTGTGACCGGTCTCCGATCACAACAGCGTTTCTTTACTGGTCGGCCCTCAGAATCTAAATAATCCGTTTGCGATTGGGAAAGGAAAGTCCAGCTTTGCACATTCGGCGGTTTTGTCGAACAGTTCCAGCAAAACAAACACATCGAGCAGAGAGATACCTGATAACTGGAATCGATGTGAAATAGTTGTGGCAATACAATTTGTGATTCAGATGATCAGGAATGCGTTCACACAACTGTATGACAATGGCACCAGTAATGTCATACTTACCAACCATTTCTTCACTCATATTTTTGGTTGTACCCTGGTAGACTATATCTTCATAGATTATTCCACTTGAACCACTCAGCGGGAAAACTTTGATCCCCAAATTGGACGTTTTATTTTTTATATACTGCTATCCAGCTGTCCTTTGAAGGTCACAACAATTTGCTCATCAATGCAGACATTTTCTTCCGCATCAAGTTCATGGCATCGCTTCATCACATGATCGATGATAGGCCTAACTTTCCACAGTCTATCATCAGTTGAAGGCTTGTCAACGACAAAATGTAGATTGTTCCTAATTTTCATGAACCTATTTACAGACATAGAGTCTGCAAACATAGGGACTCTAGTTGCTTCGCTCCAGTACAAATGCAAACGTGGGAACTTCAGAATTCCAACAAGAATATGCAATGAAAACAGCTGTCGGATTTCATTGCTGTTTGTGTTGATATTATCACCACTTTCTCTCAAAGAATATAGATTAGTCTGTTCAGCTGCAAGGAGGTCAAATATATCACTCCTAATGTTTCGTTGAAATACTGGAACGGTGAAGGCAGCTCATCTTCTGCAGTTGTTGGGCGATGTCTTTTCCATTTAGAACGAGAAATGTCCGATTTGAATTGCTTATGACGCCACCTCTGTTCGCTTTTCACTGTACTACTCAACGTTTGTACAGCTCTTCTCTTGGTTTGTGAAGTTCTGAAGCGTTTGGGTCAATTTCTGAGTCGGATTCATCAGACAACTCTTGTTCTGCAACAACTGGCTTTACAAGTCGGTTTTCTCTACATTTGGCTCTTGATTTCTGGGCTGGAGGTATGGGTGCTGACGGCTTTCACCGTTTGATTTTTCTAGTTGTTGGCACATCTGGGGCATCATCTGTTGTTGGTGCGAGTTTTTCGTCATCAGATTCTGATAGATCACATTGTCAGACAGATCACCGTCTGACATTGTACTGAACATGGCGACCGCATCTTTTAGTGAAAACTTGACTTTTCCTTTTGCCTTTTCCTTTATTATAGACTGCTCACTGATGACAAAATAAAAAAATTATACTGGAGCAAAAATATACTGAAACAACGGGGCAGCTAGCACTGCAGGCTGTCGCGTAACCCGCTAAGGAACCAAGAAATTCTATGGCCATAAGGTCCACTCACGGTTTACTACTCATAGTACACACATAAAGGATATCAAATCTCTGTCTAGAATGCATTATAAGTCAACTGTCATGAAATAATATCTAAATACATTCAATAAGCAACTAACCTAATTTTTTCCCGCAAACCACAGAGTCTTTGTCACAATAAAGATGAGAACAGAAAAATCGCGAATTCCGATAATCAAGAAGGAAATAAAAGTCATTTGACCTATATTTTTAAGCCAAATACTATTCTGGTTTCCTGCTCTGCCACAAAATAATAAGTAAGTAAACATTTCACTATATATATATTCCACTGTGACTCGAAGGCAAAGTCACAGAAAACCACTTTTATTGCATTATATTCATGATGTACTATAAATAGTACGCAGTGAACGAAAGGGTATGATCACTACTTCCGGTAGCGCCATTTTGTCTGCTTGCACGTGTCTGCGCGTGTTTCGGAATATCGCTGTTCTTGGCGGTTTTACCGACGCCTTGCGCTTATTTCTTTGCGCTAATCGCGTGGATTGTCGCCTAGCCGTCGTTTTCAAAGCGGTCGGCGATCGTCTTTGCGGTTCTCTGCGCCGATCGAATCGGATTTAAGTCGCCCGTGTCGGCGTGGTTGGCCCGCCGTTTATCTAAGCCACCAGCCAGTCGATGGAGTCAACGGGCAAAGCCTGTTCGGTTCACGCGCGGAATTCCATCTTCAGTCGGTTCCCGTCAAGTTCGGCGATGGATTACTGTCTCGCAGTTGACCGCCCTCAAGGATTCGCCGCCTGATGTTCGCCACGCGGAGAATTTTTCCCAGCATCCATGCGGCCCTTCAACATCCTTTCTGCGTTTCGTTTTCGCTGACTCTTCGACGGAACGCCTACTTGCGGAAGATCGCGTTCTGAAGGGCTCACTGCCCAATTTCAACACGGCAGCGAACTCTTTTATGCCATCTGAACGGATTTTTCCCTCAAGACAAACATTTTTCGTTCCATGTTTATTTTTCAGCGTTGTTGACAGCACCTTTGACTTTTGCCTTCGCCATGCTACAGCGCTATAAAAGTTGCCCAAAAACATTACCATTACCACTATGAACGCGGCGTCATTTAATAAATGCTTCACAAGACGTTGCTGCGCATAGTAGTGGGAGTCCGTTGGAAACGACGATGACAATTGCAGTCAGTTGGCTTTGGCGAAGGAACGCCTGTGGTTGCGTAACCAGAATTTGGAGGCACACACATGCGCCCACATTGCTGACCGGCAACGCCAATAATCCATCCCAGTGCTATAGGTATTTTACCAGAAGAACTGCTCGGTATATCTTGCAGCTTTTAGGCCTATAATTTTTTATTTCCAACCTTTTGTGCGTGTATATCCCACTATTTTCTCCAAAACTTCCCCTCTACGTCCATTTCATAATTTTCACCTCTTCTATCTCTTCACTTCTACTTCTTCCTCTCTCGTTTTGGTAGAATTTCCCGCTCACTCCACTATCACCTATCACGAACCTATCTTTTACACCGCTCTTCTCACCTGAACGATCAAGTTCTTCCCTCCTCTCCCTACCCACTCCTCTTTCTTTTCGCTATCTCCCTCTCTACTATCTCCGTTCTATATTCCTGTCACGCTTCTCTTATTCTTCCATTTCCCGCCTTCCTCATTTTGAAGTATTGCCAATCCCCAGTGCTCTCTGTATTTGCCCAGAAGTTGACTCGATTTTCACCCAAATGCGGTGGTAAAATGAGTTGCAATGACTACATTGAGAGGGTAACCATAAGTTAGGCGGAATGATTGGCCACAGTGCGTCGATTAATGGTTTAGCCATCTATGGGTTGATGGGCACAAAACCAGAGATCAGCAGCGGACCCTACGGGCAATGAGCCTACTGGTGAATTTTTACCTATGCCTTGCCCTGTATTTGTAATTCCAACCCAATCCAATAACAGTTTATTATTTTCCAGGTCAAATCAGTGCATATTAACATCATAATAGTAATTTCATATTAACATCATAGTAGTAATAATAACATCATAATACTATTTTGACATCATAGTAGTAATTTCAGTAAGTTCATAAAGATTGTAACCTTAGTGATTTATCAGAATAATTTGCACAAAAATTAAAGAAAAAATATCATGAGCATATCAATCAATTTAATATCAAAATGTTAAAGGTAATTTAATCAGTAATTAATTTGATGATATATGTAAAAAGGAAAAAGAAAACAGAGTAGCTCACAATTTCGCATAATAAATCATAGGAAAATAAAAACTACCAGAAAGGAACGTGTTCCCTCCAGTAGGAATCTCAGGAAGTAGTAGAAAATGTATCTTCAAAATAAAAATGTTATCATGACAGACATAATACTTAGATGCTATAGTAGTCAATGATTTGATTTAACATTCACCTGATATGATAAATTTATTAATCGTTTAAAAAATCGTTTAAATTAGATATCATTTTTAGTACAGTGGGTAGGCTATTCCAAATTCTGGGTCCAGAACATTTAATAGTGAATTTTCCAGTACTCCCAAAAGTGTGCTATTCGAATCTATTCGAATTCCGGAAAGCTGAGGTTGACGGGTGAACGTTGTATAGCTCTATACACCTCAGTAGAACGGTCTAAAACGACAGGATGTCCCTCTCGACAGTCGCTAGACTGAAGTGTTGGGTTCATGTTGGCGGATAGCGCATAAAGTCCACCTCACCCACCTTCTAGTGGTGGGAGACGTTAGTAGCTGTAATGGGATACTCAGCCTATGGTTGAGTGGAACATTGCAGTGAAACGAACGGGTGAGGATTGGCACCCAGCTGTGGGTTAAACAGTGTGGGGAAGGCAACGGGAAACCACCCCACTATCTTTTCCCAAGTATACTCCATATGACGACACAACTCAATATTGATCAAGCTAACGACGTCAACGGGACTCCACAGATGCTGAGGAGTGTCGCGTCCGGCAATGGAGGGAGCGAGGCCTCCAGGTTCGTCAACCAGCGAAAACCTTGCACAGATATCAACAGAAAACGATTATCCCTGAAGGTGAGAACTTGGAATGTACGGACTATGCTCAGACAAGGAAAACTCGCCAATGTCATACGAGAAATGAAAAGAGAGAACCTTGACATCTTGGGATTATGTGAAATGAGATGGAAAATGAGAGGAGACTTCATTAGTGAGGAAACCAGGGTGAAATATGCAGGATGAGAAAAGAGCCAAAGAGGTGTTGGCATACTATTAAATGCAAGACTAGCCAAAACAGTCAAGAAGATAGAAAGACACGAAGACCGAATACTCGTGGTGACACTTGGGGCGGAGCCGGTGGATATAGTGATTGTACAGGTATACATGCCAACATCTGACTGTCCAGATGAAGAAGTAGAAAACATATACGAGTCACTGGAAAACGTAATTGGAAATGAAAAAGGAACAAGCTACCTGATAACGATGGGAGATTGGAACTCTGTAGTAGGATAAGGAAGGCAAGGAAAAAGTGTTGGAAACTTTGGTCTTGGCATTCAAAATGAAAGAGGAACAAAACTTATAGAATTCTGCAACAGACAGAAGCTTTTAGTGACAAACACATGGTTCAAACACAACAAAAGAAGAAGGTACACCTGGAGAACACCTGGAAATGGGAAGCGATACCAGTTAGACTACATCATGGTAAGAGAAAAATACCGAAACAGTGTGAAGAACTCCCACTCATACCCAGGAGCAGACGCAGACACAGACCACAACCTGGTGGCAATGAAAGCAACCATCAAGCTTAAATTCATAAAATGTAAAAACGAAATGCACCCACGTTGGGACTTGGAGCAATTAAAGCAGCAGAAGAAACAGATATTTGCGGATAGTGTAGAGGAACATCTAAAAACAAACTTGCAACATGGTACAACCAATGAAAACTGGAATGCATTGAAAGATGCAATATTCATGAATGCAAAGAAGGAACTAGGATACAAAAGCATTAACCATGCCAGGAAACCATGGGTCACAACAGAGATGATAGCAAAGATGGATGAAAGAAGAAAGTGGAAAAAGCAGAATACAGAAGACGCAATAAAGGAGTACAAAAGGCTAAACAACGAACTCCGACGAGAAACTGACAAAGCCAAAGAAAAGTGGTGGGCAGAGCAATGTGGAGAACTGGAGGAACTGCAACGTCAGGGAAAACATGACAAAGTGTATGCAAAGGTAAAATCACTTGACAACAAGAAAAGAGGAGGGTAACTACAACAGTGAAAGACAAGAATGGTATTCTCATAACCGAAACCAACAAAGTAAGAACAAGATGGAAAGAATACATAGAAGGTCTGTACTGTGCGCAAGAGAAACCACAGACACTTGATGGAGATGAAGCAGAGATTGCAGTGGATGATATTTGACCAGAAATCTTGGAAGAAGAAGTAATTGCAGCAATCAGGGACCTAAAGAACAACAAAGCTGAAGGAATTGACAATATACCTGCAGAAATACTCAAGAACCTGGGTGAAGGGGCAACAAGAGAATTAGTGAGGCTATGCCAAGAAATATATCGGACTGGGGAGTGGCCAGAAGACTTCCTCCAAACAGTAATGGTGCCAATACAAAAGAAACAGAATGCAACTGAATGTGGAGACTTTAGAACAATAAGCCTACTTTGTCATGCATCGAAGATAGTTTTGAAGATCCTTACAAAACGAGTAGAAGCAAAAGCAGAAGCAGTGAAGGGGATCAGTGAAGAACAGGACGGATTCAGAAAAGGCAAAGGTACCAGAGATGCAATAGGAATTCTTAGGACGCTGGGAGAAAGAAGCATAGAAAGGGGCCTTGAAATCTACATCTGCTTTGTGGGCTATGAAAAGGCATTTGATCGAGTGGACTGGATAAAACTCATGAGGGCACTCAGAAGAATGGGAATAGACTACAGAGACAGAAAACTCATCGGAAATCTGTACATAAACCAATCAGTGTATATCCGTGTGGATGGAAAAGACTCTGAACCAGGAACTCTGGGAAGGGGGGTGAGACAGGGATGCCCTCTCTCACCGTTGCTGTTCAATATCTACACAGAAGAACTCATAAGAGAAGCATTTGAGAACATAGAAGATGGAGTAGTGGTGAGTGGAAAAAGAATAAGGGACATAAGATTTGCTGATGACCAGGCAATTATGGCAAACACCAACCATGGATTGCAGAGGTTGATGGACTCTCTTAATGCAACATCAAAGGATTACGGAATGAAAATCAATTTAAAGAAGACAAAGGCAATGAAAATCAGCAGACACGGTGGAGAAATGAAAATAATCATTGATGGAGTGGAAATAGAACAGGTAGAAGAATTCTGCTATCTTGGGAGCCTGCTTGATGAAAACGCAAAGTGTCATAAAGAAATAAGGAGAAGAATTGCCATGGGGAAAGAAGCCTTTACGAACAGAAGAGAACTACTAAGAAGAAATTTTAACCGAAATCTGAAAAAAACGATTGGTCAAAACACTGATCTGGCCAGTGACACTCTATGGATCAGAAACTTGGACGCCCAGAAAGGAAGACATAAAGAGATTAGAGGCATTCGAAATGTGGATCTGGCGAAGAATGGAAAAAATTAGCTGGACGGAAAAAAATAACAAACGAAGAAGTCTTGGAGAGGGTAGAAGAGAAGAAAAGCATAATTAAGATACAAGACAAAAGAAGTGGATAGGTCATGTTCTGAGAGAAGAATCAAACCTACTAAGAGAAGTACTAGAAGGAAAGATGAATGGGAAAGCACAGAAAGGGCGACCAAGAACATCGATGCTGGAGTGGATGTTCGACACTACGGAAAAAAACAAGTATGCAGCCCTGAAGATAAAAGCTCAAGATAGAGAGGACTGGCGACGCTGGAGTATGGAACCTGTCTTTGGACAGAGCACCTGAAGAAGAATTCCAGTACTTGTGTGCACATAAGGAATGGAAAATTTAATATGGTTTCTTATATTGTGTGGTTGTAATTTATTAGTAAATGCGAAGACAGACATCCTTACAGAAAGTTAAGGGCAATAAATTACTGGAATACTTAGATATGAAAATAACTGTTTGTTGTTTGTATATATTAGCAATGCTGAGTATATTTATATTCAAGAATAAATTTGACGTACTGCAGTGTTGGTGTGGATTTCTTATTAATAATCATCTTTATTCGTGACAAGCACAGCATAAAAAGTAGTACACAACCAGTAGTACAATAAATAAAAAATAAATTACAATAAAAATAAAAAAATTAATTAACCACACAATATAAGAAACCATATTAAATTTTCCATTCCTTATGTGCACACAAGTACTGGAATTAATTAGCCTAATGGCTTTATTTTGGATTTTTGATTTTGTCCGTAGCACATTTATAGTTGTTACTCCATATACTATTACAATACGTTAAATATGGATGTATTAGAGTATAATAAAGATTTAGTAAAGCTTTTTAATTTACAAACTTAGTAATATGTCTAATGATATTCAAATTTTTGGCGAGTTTATTTTCTAATAATTTTTCTTTCTAATAATTGTTCTTTCCAGTTTAAGTTTTGATTAATTATTCTTTCAAGGAATTTAGTAGATGTTTTTTGAAGTATTTGAATATTATTAATTTTATTTACCTGAATATCATTTGGTAATGGTTTACGTATAGAATGAAAAATAATAAAGTTCGTTTTATCAATATTTAATAGTAATTTATTTTTATAAAACCATGCTGAAATTTCGTTAAATTCATCATTTTATTTTATGTATTAGTTCATTGATATTACTGTGACTAGCTACAACATTTGTGTCATCAGCAAAGAGAAAGAATTTGAAAAAATTTGAGACATTTTGTAGATCATTTATAAATATGATAAATAAAAGGGGTCCTAAGATAGAGCCTTGAGGTACCCCAAATTTGATATTCAATTTTACAGAGTTTGTAGAGTCAATATGAGTATATTTTGGGAATTTATATTTACCCTTGGAAAGGAGTCACCATATAGGGGGCCTATTTTATGGAATTTATTGAGGAATTTGTCATAAGCAACTTCAGGTTTGTCTTCTTGACAAGCATCAGAAACTTCAGTCAAATTTGTATGTTTTAATTTATCTAAAAAAATGTTGATTTTGGTATTATTTATTTTTCTGTATGAAGAGTTCATTATTTTATTTATTAATACTGGTTCAATATCTATTACAAGCAGTATGGGCAAATGATCCAAAATATTATAAAAAATGATAGATTACCATCGACAAGTCGCAAATGTTAACATTTGACCATGTGAGAATACATGATACGGCACATAATTATGAGGATGAGGAGAAGGAGAAATACATTCAAACGAGGAAACGTTTTAACACGTAGGAATATGTGACCCGCTAGGAGAAAAGTTACCATTAGTGGGATCACAGATTAGCGAGAAATTGCATTTTTATCTTGAAAACTTGAATTTTTAAAAATTTACTTTTTGGGAATTTTAGACAGTATGATGTGAAGACAATTAAATGATTATGTCTTTTTAATCAAATCTGCATCATTTAGAACAGAATTTTTAAAAACTGAGATAGGTAAAAGGTACCATAAGTGGGCTTCTGACTTTGATGCTCTGTTTAAGCTTACTTACTAATTTTTAGAAAATGTTAAATGCGTATGAGCTTAAAACCAGCCGACAAATCTGCAATATCGGACGATATTTGTTTTTTTCCTTGCTTAAAAGTGAAGTTTAATCTTATTTTGTGCTGTTAGTTATGAATTACACCACTAGTTTCTTGTTGTTTGTTTTTCATCATTCCGTCACATAATTATGTTACATTTATAATCACCTTGATTAATATTATCTTATAAGTTTTATTGTGTTCTATTGCAGTTTGTTCGTGTATCTTATTTAGATTGTACATTACAACCCTATTATTATGTCCAGCCCACTTATGGTACCTTTTTCAATTACTGTGTTCTAGTATTAGTAATTATATTTATTTCAATTTTCTACTGATAATTATGAATAGTTACGGATGAAACTTTAGAGATAGTTTGCATATATGACAATTAATACAGAGATAAAATTTCATCCGTAACTCTTGTAGGCCTATAGTTTTAAAATAATAAATGTTCAATTTCTTCGAAATTTGAATTTGATAGGCATGATGTTTGGATGCTGGTATCTCTGAAATGACAAAGTATATTTCTCTAAAACTTTGCTGTGACTGAGCTAATATAACCCCGATAAATGCAGTATATGTAACTCAAAAACTCCACACATGGTACCTTTTCTCCCAGCGGGTCACATATATTTAGACGAGCCAGTCTTCTCCTATGGCCAACTATATGTGACCTTATCGCGAACAGTAAATCCATCAAACGTCAGACTGCTCATCAAGCCATGCCCCCGGCCAAACACAAATCATTGAACAAATATGTTAGAACATTTACAAAACATCAAAATAGGAAATAGCCAATCTCCACTGTCATTTTTGACGGCAAATAGCTTGTTAAAACAATAATTTATCAGAGGCTTGGACACCACATTCTCTCACTTTATCTCATTGTCCATTCTATATTTTCATAAAAGGGTTTTATCACAGCAAATTTCAGTGGATAATTCACTCTAAAATCAAAATACCTTCGCCGATCAAATTTACAGAAGGTGGCAGATTAATTGACTATCGCATCTCTCTGAACGCAAAGAATTTAATTCAGGTGATGGAGGTAAGAGTTAGTGAATTATGAAAATCTCACCATAGCCATCGCAGCTGCTGAGGAAGCAACAGACGACTGAAATCAGAAGACTCAGGCTGAAGAGCTTCATGTTGGCTGAAGATGCTGCTGCTGAGATCGAACCCAAAACCACGTCTTCATGAAATAATTAACGGCACGTACTACGCAGAGGCTTTTATAGACGTCTGTTTCCTAAGAAGTGACTTGAACACCTGTAAAGTGTTTTTACATGATATTTGACTATCAATGCAATTAAAGAAGATTTAAAAGATGATATCATAAAATTATTCTTAAAACTGTCGTCATTGCGAGAGAACAGACGACGAATATATCTGATTGCATTTATAAGTAGTGGCATTTGTAATCAGATATTAGGAAGTTTCATTGCATTTTAATACATTCGACGATAAAAAGCATATCGAGTCCTTACAAAACTCCCAGTTTTGATTAATGATTTATGGCGCGTTAAACAGACATACTATCTGTTAGTCGAATGAATGAGTGACTGACTGACTGTACCAATTGACAGACAATTCGAGAGTCCGATAGATGACTGGTCATTGAAACAGACTGATAGACTGACGAATGAATAACTCTACACAGAGAGGCAGACAGACTGACAGGCAGACAGAATAGCATTGCGTTTTACTTCATAGGTAGCAAGAGGCTTCAATCAATGAATCAATCAATAAACTTCTAAGTTCTATGGCACCACTATATTAATGCCCAGAGCATAAGCCGATGGCGCACCAAATACAAAAAGAATTAGAGCCAGGTCAATCCAGATGATCGGTCAATTCCTTCTACCAGATGGGGACAAAATGTCTGCGGACAAAATGTCATTTTGTACGCTGACATTTTGTCCCCATGACATTTTGTCCGTGACATTTTATCCGTGACATTTTGTCCGCTGACATTTTTCCTATAGCACCAAGACTGATGGGTGAATGAGTGTAAAAGTAAACATACCGCGAGACAGAATGAATGACTGTACAGAGACACGCAGGCAGTCAGACAGACAGACAGACAGACAGACAGACAGACAGACAGACAGACAGACAGACAGACAGACAGACAGACAGACAGACAGACAGACAGACAGACAGACAGACAGACAGACAGACAGACAGACAGACAGAGTAGCATTTCATTTTACTTTATCGGTAGCACGAGGTTTCAATCAATCAATAAACTTCTATGGTGCCACTATCATAATGCACAGAACACAAGCCGATGGCGCACCAAATCCAAAAAGGAATAACATTGGACTTAGGTTGGAAATATCATTTTAATGAACTAGTTAATAAATTATCTAAAAATTTAAATATCTTTAGACATTAAAAATATCGTTTGCACTCGAATACTCTACACCAATTGTATTATGCCTTAGGGGTCGTCCATAAATGACGTCACGCACTTAAGGAGAGGGTTTCCAAACATTTGTGACGATGTGAGACGACGGAGAGATGGGGTTCCTGAAATGTGACGTCACATGATTCTATTTTTTTATTAATACGGCAATGCTATGTTACCGCAAAAGTGAACGTGTTTTACACTTATAATTATAATAATCTTTATTTCGTGACAAGCACAGCATCAAAAATGTTAGAACAACCAATGATAACACAAATCAACATGAACAAAAACTCAATACAATAAACTAATAATAAACTAATAAACTAAAAAAACTAAGCACAAACTTTACACAGTACAGCTTCTGCCCTCAGACAAATTCTAGTAATGCATTCAGCAAAGTACAGTGACTTTTTCTCATATTTATTAACGAATGATGCTTGTCGCTTTTTAACAACAACATGCATACTTTCCAAACCCGTCAAAGATCTAATATAATCCACATTATCTCCCTCACATGTTTTAAAAATTTTGCATACAACTAATTGAATCAGTCTATCAAGAGCATTAAGAGTACTTTTGTTTGGACATGGGGCTTCCATGCAATACAATACAATGGGTAGACAGTAGCTCTTTACCAGGCTAGCACAAATAAGTTCAGAAGCAGCAGTTCCGATGCGACCTTACACAGATAAATGTACGAAAAAATTTAATTTAAGTTCCGAACAAGAAGAAAGTAATCATAGGAATAAACCATTTCTTATCGCCTACGCTGGTACGCGGACAATTGACCACAGGACGATTGACCATAGGACGATTAATCATAGGACGTTTCACCAATGGACGATTGGCCACAGCGGGTCTGCATCCAGTGGTCAAACGTCCGCTGTGGTCAATCGTCCAGTGGTCAAACGTCCTATGGTCAATCATCCTGTGGTAAATCGTCCTTGTACCGCCTACGCTCTCATTCAAGCAGCTGTTATAAACCTTTCCCACTTCTTAGTTCTAGTGTCATTTTCAAGACACTGCTTTAGACTTTTATATTCCCAAGAATCGGTTGCTCGTGCATTTAGTCAATTGGACGCATCTGTGTTGATAATGTGTTGATACTGTTGATAATGACTATATCGCGAAGGAACTGGAGGAATTTCGATCATGATCAGTTCATCATGAAACTTAAGGGATCTTCGCTCTGTTCACCGGCTGACGCTGCCATGTCAGCTACAGAGCTTGCAGACCGCTACCACTCGGTCATCACCTGCATCTTGGATGATCTCGCACCGGTCAAATCAAGCAAATTGAGGACCCGGCTCTGTCGACCGTTTTATGACGCTGATTGCAGACAGGCCCGTCGAGTCGCACGTCGCCTGGAGCGAGTCTATTTGAAGAATAGGGGGACTGACCGAGAATCCGACGCATTTAACTCTTGGCGCACCGCGCTTAAAGCGAGTAGGCGCTTAGTTAGATGCAAAGGACGCAAATATTGGAATCGAACTCTGCAGGATGGCAAACAAGACACTAAGCGGATGTGGAGTAACCTTGACAAGCTGCTGGGTAAAGAGGATTCTAGTTCAAAGGCATGTCTTGAATTCTCAGCTGATGACTTTCATCGACATATCGATGATAAGATTGATAACATTCGAAACAAGACGTCTTCAGCTGTGCCTGTGACGTTCACTCATTACTCTGGACCTAACCTTTTGGAATTCATAGACCCAACGACTGAGGAAGTCATAGAGCTTGTCAGATCATCGTCTAATAAGTATTGCCTCCTGGATCCACTTCCTACATGGCTCCTAAAAGATTCGATTGATGTGCTTGCACCATTCTTGAGGACACTTATGACTGCTTCTTTGAACAGTGGGAGTTCCCGCTGTCATGGAAACGAGCCATCGTTATACCACATCTCAAAACGGCCAGGACTCGAACAAAACGATGTGGTTAACTACAGACCTGTCTCCAACCTACCCTTTCTCCAAGCTACTGGAGAAATTCGTCAACAAGCAGCTGGTCGCTCATCTTGTGAAGAATGATCTTATGCCAAAGAACCAGTCAGCATACCGAAATGGGCACTCCACCGAGACAGCCATACTAAGAATCTACAACGACATTGTAGACGCCATTGCCAATGGTCGTGTAGCTGTTCTTTGCCTCCTCGACCTTTCCGCGGCCTTTGATACTGTCGATCATGCTACCCTCATTCGACGTCTTGAAATATCTTATGGCCTCAAGGGGCAGGTCTTATCCTGGCTCCGTGACTATGTAACGGGCAGAATGCAGTCGGTCCGCTGTAACGGCCGAACGTCATCATACAGCAATGTCCTGAGTGGTGTTCCCCAGGGGTCTGTGTTGGGCCCTCTTTTGTTCATATTGTATGTTGCTGATGTTGGCCGAATCATCAAAGCCTTTGGACTAGACTCGCACAGTTATGCTGATGATAGCCAAATATATTCCTTCTGTCTACCGGCAGACTCGGACAGATTGCGGTCAAGGATCATTGAATGCATAGCTGAGGTCAAATCATGGATGTCATCTAATCGCCTGTCGCTTAACTCAGGGAAGACTGAGTTCCTTTGGCTAAGCTCCCGAGAAGGAGATCCCAAATAAACAGGACACCGTTTGAAATAGAGGACACTGTCATTGCTCCTCTACCACCGTACGACTGCTCGGTGTTATTTTTGATGAGACACTGTCGTTCACGGATCATATAAGTAATGTGACACGTGTCTGTTATTATCACATGCGGAGAATCAGAAGCATCAGGCGATATATACCAATGGATGCTGCGATACAACTGATTCGGGGGCTTGTTCTATCCAGGGTTGACCAATGCAATGGAGTCCTCCTCGGCCTTCCAGAGAGCCAGCTAAGCCGCCTCCAGTCGGTGCTCAATGCATCCTCTCGCTTGATCTTTGGAGCCCGCTGGAATGATCACGTGACACCGTTGCTTAGAGACAAGCTTCACTGGCTTGGGGTTCGAGAACGCATCACCTACAAGCGATGCCTGATTACATATCGGGCCCTGAACGACACCACCTGTCCTGACTACATATCAACACTCGTATGCAGGGCAACGACGAACGACAGACGCTCCGAACTTCGATCCAGTAGTCGGACATTGCTGATCGTCACTCCGCCTTCAAAGACCGCCGTGTTCGGTGACAGATCAGTCACGCGGGGAAACCCAGCCCTGTGGAACTCGTTGCCAAGCGATGTTATTAATGCGAAGTCCGTCGGCTGTTTTGAGAAGCTCCTAAAGACACACTTATTTAACATCTCTTATAAGTGACTCCTTTGTAAAGCGCTCTTGACTTTAGCTCCAGTTATGCTACTGCGCTATATAAATTGTCGTAGATAATAATAATAATAATAATAATGTATGCATTTAAATGAAAGATCTTCACTTTTACTGTGTATTTTATTATTTATCTCCGATCACCTCGATCTTCATTGGTAACGACTCTTTTACTCTCTCATACTCGAAAAACTATTAGTGTCATGGTATATCCCACTGGGACATAAATGTTCCACCCAGGTGGCCATACGTGAGCAATGGATTAATTAAAAAAATGTGGTAATTGGCATTGATTAAAAGAATTGTACCGCCGCTAAGGCGTGTTGACAACTGACCACTGACTATCGCTGTCCGGAAAACCATTCTTTTTGGCAAAAAGCCATGGTTATTATAAATACAGTATACTGTATAGTCTTCCAAAGTCTGTCTATGTGTGTGTTCGTGTCCGGTAACGTCGTCTTCACTGGACGACGCGTTGCTGACATTTCATAATCGCTGCCGTAGATAACGTCACTACCACTATGCTACGGCGCTATAGAAGTTGTCCAGGTCCATTACCATTACCACTATGAACGCGGCGTCATTTAATAAATGCTTCACAAGACGTTGCTGCGCATAGTAGTGGGAGTCCGTTGGAAACGACGATGACAATTGCACTGTCAGTTGGCTTTGGCGAAGGCACGCATGTGGCTGCGTAACCAGAATTTGGAGGATACATGCGCCCACATTGCTGACTGGCACCGAAAAATAATCCCAGTGCTATAGGTATTTTACCAGAAGAACTGCTCGGTATATCTTACAGCTTTTAGGCCTATAATTTTTTATTTCCAACCTTTTGTGCGTGTATATCCCACTATTTTCTCCAAAACTTCCCCTCTACGTCCATTTCATAATTTTCACCTCTTCTATCTCTTCACTTCTACTTCTTCCTCTCTCGTTTTGGTAGCATTTCCCGCTCACTCCACTAACAAATTCCCGATAAACTCCCTCTAACCCTGTCTTACTCTATAATACAACGTCATATGGACCTATCTTCTGCCTCGCTTCCCTATTGCCAACGCTTTCTACACCGCTCGTCTCACCTCAACGATCATGTTCTTCCCTCCTCTCCCTACCCACACCTCTCTCATTCCTCTATCTCCCACTCTACTCTCTCCGTTCTATATTTCTGTCACGCTTCCCTTATCCTTCCATTTCCCGCCTTCCTCATTTTGAAGTATTGCTAATCCCCAGTGCTCTCTCTGTATTTGCCCAGAAGTTGACTCGATCTTCACCCAAATGCAGTGGTAAAATGACTTGCAATGACTACATCGAGAGGGTAAACATAGGTTCGGCGGAATGATTGGCCACTGTCCGTCGATTAATGGTTTAGCCATCTATGGGTTGATGGCCACAAAACCAGAGATCAGCACCGAACCCTACGGGCAATGAGTTTACAGATTCAAGGAATTAACAGAATGCTGAATTCCAAAGTTTCTTGAAAACTTATGTATGGTCGGTATCGCTATACGGCGCAGAAACGTGGACAATTTCCAAACAGATTAAGAAAAAATTAGAGGCAGTGGAAATGTGGTTTTTAAGGAGAATGATGAAGGTTTCTTGGACAGAGAAAACATCAAACGATAAAATTTTGGAAAAGGCAAACTCAAGAAGGAAATTGTTAAAGACTATAAAGAAAAGACAACTAGAATTCTTCGGACACATAATGAGAAAAAAAGGCCTGGAAAACTTAGTCACAACAGGTAAAGTGATGGGGAAAAGAGCAAGAGGGAGACAAAGATTGACATTCATTGAAAACCTGCTATGCGACGTGAAAGACAAAATATCAGAAGTAGAACTGCTACAAGCGACATACGACTGAGAGGAGTGAAAGTCCATGGTCGCCAACGTTGTAAAACAAGGCACCTAAAGAAGAAGAATAATTCCAAAGCATCAAAGAATAAAAATAAGAACAGCATATCCACTAAAAGTCTTTGCAGTGCCCACTTACTCAACAACTCCTCCACTGAAGCCATTAAAGGGACAAAACCTTTGCCTTACCCTGCATTTGTAATTACCATCTACAAGTCGCAAATGTGAGAATACACGATACGGCACATAACTATGAAGATGAGGAGAAGGAGAAATACATTCAAACGAGAAAACGTTTTAACATTTAGAAATATATTTAGACGAGTCAGTCTTCTCCAATGGCTATATCTATATGTGATCTTATCGCAAACAGTAAACCCGTCAAACGTCAGACTGCTCATCTAGCCATGCCCCCGGCCAAACACAAATCATTGAACAAATATGTTAGAACATTTACAAAAGATCGAGGTAGGAAATAGACAATCTCCGCTGTCATTTTTGAGGGCAAATAGCTTGCTAAAACAGTAATTTATCAGTGGCTGGGACACCACATTCTCTCACTTTATCTCGCTGTCCATTCTATATTTTCAGAAAAGGGTTTTTTCATAGCAAATTACTTCTGAACCGGGAATATCACAGAAGAGGTCTTATCTAAAGTACTCCAGAGGAGAATAAGTGCATATGTGGAAGAAGTACTTGGAGAGGAACAAGCAGGATTTCGACTGGGAAGAAGCACAGTTGATCAACTATTTACTAATAGACAAATCTTGGAAAAATATATTGAGATTATAATAAGACATTCTACATTAACTTTATTGACTACTACTTTGACTACTACTACTACTTTGATTCAGTGTGGCACGATAGGCTGTGGCAAGCAATGAGACATTTCGGAATTGAAGAGAAATTAATAAACGTAATTCGAACGGTTTATAGAAAAGCAGAAAACGCTGTGAGGGTGGAACATGACCTAACAGAATTCACGCTAAAATCAAAATACCTTCGCCGATCAAATTTACAGAAGGTGTCAGATTAATTGACTATTAATCGAAGCTCTCTGAATGCAACGAATTTAATTCAGGTGATTGAGGTAGGCTAAGAGTTATTGAAATACAGTATAAAGATCTTACCATAGCCATGGCAGCTGCTGATGAAGCAGCAAACGACTGAAATAAGAAGAGTCAGGCTGAAGAGCTTCATGACGACTGAAGATGCTGCTGAGATCGAATCCAAAACGACGTCTTCATGAAATTATTAACAGCAATTGTATTGCGGCTTTTATAGACACCAGAATCGCAGTCTCTGTTTCCTAAGCAGTGTCTTGAACACCTGTTCTTTACTTTTTGTGACAAGACTTAATGGAAAACAAGTCTGAAAATGACACTAGAACAAAGAAGTGAATAATATTTATAGCTGCTGCTTGAATGAAAGCGTAGGCGATAAGAAATGGTTTATTTGTCTGATTACTTTCTTGTTGTTTGAAGTTTGCGCAACATTGCATTATCGACACATAGATTAAGACTATTTGGTAAAACAAATCAAAAAGTGGCATTAGAACAGAAGAGAAGAAGATGTTCAGAGCTGAGGCCTGTCTTGAATGCGTAGTTTTAATAAGAACTGATTTATGCATCTGATTAATTTCTTGTTGGCTGAATTTGCCTTCAGGCTTATACAGATGACACTGTTCAAAACAACGTTTCATTCATTTAAATCATCTTACAGTTTCCAATACACAATACTATATTACCGACGCGAGAATTCAATGGGATATTTCTTCTGAAGCGCCTACAGACCAAACTCCCCGAATCCTGTTCAATCTTGAAATGTCTGATGCATTTAAAAATGGAAGAATGGTTACAATCAACAGTCTTTTGAAAAACACGATCCCCGTGCTTAAACAGAGTGATTTGCCGAGGGAGATTTTCATCAGAACGTTCATGATATTCCAATTAGAGACAGCGAACAGAGGCAGAGATGTCCAAGGGTCCATTTTTTAATCCAATCCAACTCATCAAATCTGCAACCCAACCCATGCGGTCGTAAGGGTTACTTGACCCTACCCAACCTACCGCAATGCATTACAATTTCTTAAGCCATGGCCTATTTGCTGACCCAATCCACCATTATTATGGAAAAGTCTGATCCAACCCAACCCTATCCAACCCAACCCAATCCATGGGTTAACACCACCAATGGACATCTCTGAATAGAGGAGCCCCTCTGCGTTGTCGTCTTCGCCCCCTTATGTAAATGTCCTCCTAATAATCAGCGAGTGACATTAGGTTTTCCGGAACAACACCTTCCACTAAATCTTTGAAAGTAGAAACAACGACATCGATAGGCACGAAACTCATCGCAACATCCTCGCTTTCATTCGTACGTCCTTATTCTGGCAACACAGAACCTTGAAAGACCCAAATCCTGCACTTTCCTCTAGAGTCATAGACAGGGTTATTTCTAGGATTGTGAATTTGGGAAGGGGTGGTGTCGGGAAAATCTGGGGGTTTCGGAATTTGGAAGTCTCTGCCGAAAAAGGCCCACTAGCAAAAAACACGTTATCAAGTCTGAAAAAATGGCTGACAAGTAAAAAAGGTCATCCGAGAATAAAAGTTACGCGGGTGTACTTTTCCATTTGGGGGCGTTCAGGGCTAATTATTATGCATTTTGTATGCACACCATTGTCACATTACCAATTTTTGGGGGATGTCGACTTCAAATCGGGAGGTGTTGGGGTGTTAAGGGGTGTAAAAATATTTCTCGTCATAGACCTAGTTGGAAAAACAGCCAACGATACGTGCGCTAGGAAACATGCACAAAGAGACATTGTGTTTAGCCTTTTCAAAATCAGACATGACGCTAACTGGATTCAGATCACACCGAAGTACTTTAATAATCTCGCAAAAACTCTCTTGTACCTCGGTCATACAATTTCAGAACTTAACTGACAATTCTTACAAGATTTACAATACCAGTCAACTTCTTGTCTCATTTCAGGCCACACAAAAGAAAGTCTTATTCTATCCAAGGTCTTTTGAAAGGCTAAATGGCCTTCAAGAACCGCATAATGAGCAATGTTCCCTCTAATTCTTGAGGGTCCATGTGCGCAAGAAATTTCTCTTGGGCAACAATTTCCCAATTGACTAACTTTTGGGCAATTTTACTACGCTCAAGGAAAGAAACTCGTGTGTGGCTATATATATATATATATATATATATATATATATATATATATATGTGTGTGTGTGTGTGTGTGTCCTTTAACATCCTTTCTGCGTTTTCGCTGACTCTTCGAAGGAACTCCCTCTTGCGGAAGACCGCCGTCTGAAGGGTTCACTGCCCAATTTCAACACGGCAGCGAACTCTTTGGTGCCATCTGAACGGATTTTCCCTCTAGACCAAGATCTTCCGTTCCATGTTGATTAGTCAGCTTGTTGACAGCGCCATTGACTTTGGCCTTCGCCATGCTACAGCGCTATAGAAGTTGCCCAAAACCATTACCATTACCACTATGAACGCGGCGTCATTTAATAAATGCTTCACAAGACGTTGCTGCGCATAGTAGTGGGAGTCCGTTGAAAACGACGATGACAATTGCACTGTCAGTTGGCTTTGGCGAAGGAGCGCATGTGGCTGCGTAACCAGAATTTGAAGGCATACATGCGCCCACATTGCTGACCGGCACCGAAAAATAATCCCAGTGCTATAGGTATTTTACCAGAAGAACTGCTCGGTATATCTTACAGCTTTTAGGCCTATTTTTTATTTCCAACCTTTAGTGCGTGCATATCCCACTATTTTCTCAAATACTTCGCCTCTACGTCCATTTCATAATTTTCACCTCTTCTATCTCTTCACTTCTACTTCTTCCTCTCTCTCTCTCTCGTTTTGGTAGAATTCCCCGCTCACTCCACTATCGCCTTTCCCATAAACTATCTCTCACCCTGTCTTACCCATATAAAACAACGCCATACGAAACTATCTTCTGCCTCGCTTCCCTATTGCCATCGCCTTCTATCAACCTCACGTTCTTCCCTTTTCTCCCTACCCACACCTCTCTCATTCCCCTATATCCCTCTCTACTTTCTCCATTCTATATTACTGTCACGCTTCTCTTATCCTTCCATTTCCAGCCTTCCTCATTTTGAAGTATTGCCAATCCCAAGTGCTCTCTGTATTTGCCCAGAAGTTGACACGATCTTCACCCAAATGCAGTGGTAAAATGAGTTGCAATGACTACATTGAGAGGGTAACCATAGGTTCGGCGGAATGTGTGGCCACCGTCCGCCGATTAATGGTTTAGCCATCTATGGGTTGATGGCCACAAAACCAGAAGCCACCACCGAACCCTACGGGCAATGAGCCTACGGGTGAACGTTTACCTTTGCCTTACCCTGTATTTGTAATTACCATCGACAATTCGCAAATGTTAACACTTGACCATGTGAGAATACACGATACATGATAGGGAGTTCCGGTTCCGGCGCCTATACGGCTGCCAGCGTGTGTTTGTACGTGACACCGATTCGTCATCGTTCTCGGTATTTTCCGATGTTTTGCGATTGGATTCTACGCCTATCGCGAGGTCTGCGCTTCACTCGTTGGTTTTTTGGAGGAGTTACTCGCCGTCCTCCATTTTTTCCACGTCATTCTGGCAGCTTCAGGTCGGTCGCCGTCGCTGTCGAGGCTCCGCCAATGGCCGCCATTGAAATGGCTGAAGCGTGACACATCAACGGGACTGCGCGATCGACTGTCGTTCCAGACTTCGCTGGAACATTCATCAACGTCGGATTTGCCGATTACGGTGGCGAACTATCCTCCAGCGGAAGACCGCTTCTTTGGAATTCGTTGTCGGATCGGATGTTGCCGTCCGCAGAATGAATTCTTCCATCTTGCGGGTCTACAGCATCATCTTTCCGCTCCTCTCGCTAACGTGATTTCTACTGAAGGACCGCTTCTCATGGACTCGACGCCAGTTTCTTCATGGCAGCGAGTTCATTCTGTCATCCGAATGGATTGTTAACATCGCCATTTTGTCCTTCATTGACACGTTAACGCTGTCAAAGCGCTTTTGATTTTGGTTTTAACTATGTTTACGGCGCTATAAAAATCGTCCTGGATAATCATGATAATAATTGGAAAATGTTTCCAAGGTCATTTGTTCTCCCACTGGGGTCTAAGGCAGAGTCTTTTCCCCTCCCATTTACTGGGTAATACTAGATTTAAATCTTGAACTTTAGATTAAATCTGCAGAAGTTGTGACAGGTATTCAGCAATGAAGCTACCCTTTTTAGATGACACTTTCTTTCTTGATGATTCCGCGAGAATATTCGTCAATAGTGTTGGCCTGCTCAGAAGGTCCTCGACCGCTGCACCCTTGTGACTGGGCTAGTTGACCTCAGCACAGACGCGCTCATCCCATTTAGTCCGACTAAGATGTTTGGGAGCGTCATGAAACACTCTCTGGGGTCTGAACTGCTGTGCATATTTCAAAGTGTTCAGTTGTGATTTATTATGATTTATCACTGAGCAGTCAAAAGCTGTAATGCAAATAAAAATCGTTTTACAAAAGACAATCGACGCCATAGTTCGAACACCTGTTTGCACCTTGCGCGACATTTTAATATCGAAGTATAATTAAAACCGGTTTGAAAACAGACCATGACACATTTTCATCTGGTGCAAACTTTTGATTGCATGTCTAATTAATTATTTGCATTTCTGTTCGCTTTTATGCAGGTGCAGACAGTACTAAACAGATTTTCATTGAATTCTGAAGCAAGTGATTGTAATAACAATAAAATAATGATGGTTATCATGATCATGCCCTTCTATAACATTAGTTTTAATACTCTAAAGGTACAAATTACCTTTACTCTAAGTCTATGTCCAAGTCTAAGCCAATGTCAACCGTGGCAGTCTACTGTGCAGTGGCGGGGCCACGGGGGGCTTTAGGGGGGAGTTGGGGGTTGAATCCCCCACTTGCCATCGGGCCACCCGTGTCTCTTCATATTAATCAATAACGTAGAATTAAATAAGGTCTCTTCATATCAATCAATCACGTCGCTCCCTTCCTATCGCATGACTACGTCGGCGCTATTTTGTCGCGTTTTTTACCTATTTTGTCTCCGCGATTTTGTTATGGTACCGACCATACATGTGTGCTCCTACAGTTAGCCAAGAAACATAGAATTTTAAAAAATCTCATTTATTTGCTATGCAGACTTCAGAAGAGTTTTCAACAATTTGTGATGTAGACGATTGTGGACGGTCATGAGACAATTAGGCTACCAGCCATAATTGTCAGAATATTGGAACAGCTGCATGAAGGAACTTTCAGCGCAGTTTCTTGTCAATGGGAATGTCATTGTTCAGTCTCTATACCACACCACTATCATCCTTAATCAATTCCCTCAACTTGAATCACCAACTCTATGCCGACGACACTCAGTTATTCCTGTCCTTTTCGCCATCCTCATTTGGCACATCAATTACTTTGCTTGAATCAGCATTCTCGTCTATTTCGTCATGGATGTCATCTAACCTCCTTGCTCTTAATCCATCCAAGACTGAATTCCTCTTAATAGGTCTACCCCAACAAGTTAAAAAAATTGACAGTCCCAAGCTAGTCCTGACTCCAGATACCACAATAACCCCTGCTCCAACTGCAAAAAATCTTGGTTTCAAAATTGATTCATCCCTAAATTTAGAATCACAGATCTCCCAACTATCGAAATCCTGCTATGCCCATATTCGTGATCTACGTCGCCTCCGTCCTTGCCTTGACACCAAAACTGCATCCACAATCGCCACTTCAATAGTCCATTCCAAACTGGATTACTGCAACTCCCTTTACTATAACCTCCCAAAAACCTCCATCAACAAATTACAATCAATTCAAAATGCACTGGCCCGAGCAGTAACCAAATCACCAAAGTTCTGCCATATTTCACCCATACTAAAGACACTACACTGGCTTAAAATATCCGAACGTATACAGTACAAGATAATAACGATTACTTACAGTTCACTTCATTCGTCAAAACCGGTTTACCTTCGTAAACTCTTAACGCCTCAGCCTCCCCGACCTACACGATCATCATCTCATCTCACACTTTCACGCCCGTTAAATCAGTCATCACTCAAAATCTGCAACCGCGCTTTCTCATACGCCGCACCAGAACTTTGGAACTCAATTCCAGCCTCCCTCCGCAGCCTACGATATGGTCAAACAATAAGCTCCGAATCCTCATTTCCTTTAATTCATTCACTGTCTCCTCAAACCTTTAGGTCTAAACTTAAAACCTTCCTATTTGAAAAGTCATTTCCCCCATAGCAACAACAACCTGACCCGCCGCCTCATAGATACACTGACCTTTGCCCGGCCGACAAACCACCCTGTCTATAGCTATTTCAAGAAAGATTAAGCGCATAAGAATAAGCAGCTACTGCTGTGCTGCTTTCCGGGGCGCTGTAGAAGTTTACGAGATTTTACTTACTTACTTACTTACTGGTTTAAACTGTTATAAGTGTGTGCTGTCACTAGCACTGTTCACAATATATGTAGAAGTTGTTTTAGCAACAGCATTCAATGAATTGGATCTGGGGACAGCAATAAATGGGTATACTATCAATAATCTTAAGTTTGCTGATGGCGTGGCAGCAATGACAGGAAGTGAACAAGATCTACAGACAACCATGGAACGTATAATAGAGTCAAGTAACAAAATGAGTCGGCGAATTAACTTGGAGAAAACGGAAGTTCGGATAATACAGTATCTCGAGTATTAAAAACACTGAATGTAACACTGGATATAATACAATGAAAGCAGGCAGAGAAATTTCTATACCAGGGAAGGCAAATAACAAAACATGGTTGATCAGAAGATGACATAAAAAGACGATTATTGGTCTTGCTTACAATGCCATGCGTAAACTTCTGCCAGTGTAGTAATCCGAGGCTATTAGCGCAAGCACAAAAGCAAGAGGCTACGACTGACTGGCACTTGGAGTACTGATGTATACATGTAACTCGGATATCTGTACTGCGACAGCAGAGACACAACGAAAGCTGCGATCATTTGAAAAGAGTTGCCTTCGAAAAATTGCAGGCGTGTCTAAAAGAGAAGTGAAAAATGATGATATGAAAGATGACCTCGGAAACAAGGAAGATATCGCTGATAAAATCCAAATGAAACGGCTACGACACTTTGGGGCTTGGGCACGTCTGGCAGAACACAGGGACACGCATACAGAGAGAGAGAGAGAGAGAGAGAGAGAGAGAGAGAGAGAGAGAGAGAGAGAGAGAGAGCCAGGCCGGAAAAGATGGCCGGACTTCATACAAGATCACTGTACAGATATAAATCTAAACCCGGTTCAAACAATAAGAGCAGCAGAACACAGAAGACAGGATTGGAAAAAATTGCTGGGACTGTCGTAGCGCACGAAAGTATCATTACGGCACTAAAGAAGAGGAAGAAGAAGAGGAAGAGGAAGAAGAAGAAGAAAAAAAGAGGAAGATGAAGAAGAAGAGAAACGATCTATAGTTTGATATCTTCTATTACTGATTTAAAGAAGACGACGATGAACAAGAGGGAGATGAAGAAGAAAGATACATGTTTGATATACATTCAATTAAATTAAGCTGAAATATATGTTTCAGGTGAAATATGTCGTCCGTAGCGAGAAAATCCATTATGCGGATGTGTCGTTTTTTTTATAAGATGACAGAAACAATGGCATACGATGGAAAGCGGTTTAATCTCCTTGAGAAATAGATACTAGGTTTCACAAAGTATGAGAAATACCTAGAAAATAATGTAAAACTGCTTTTCAACTATCAGAGCTTTAATTACTTAGACCGCATTTGACCATTTTCGATCTAACGCGTTTTGTCATATGTCTTTCACCTGTCTTGGATAAAATCTAGTTTGATTATAATCGCGGTTTTCAAGATTCGAAAACCAGTTGTAAAATAGAAAAATGTATTTTTTTCGTCTCCCATTATCGACAACCTCAATCTGAAATTGAATCAAATGGCATGATTTATTATTATTATTATTATTATTGTTATAATAATAATAATAATAATAATAATTATTATTATTATTATTATTATTATTATTATTATTATTATTATTATTATTATTATTATTATTATTATTATTATTATTATTATTATTATTATTATTATTATTATCATCATCATCATCATCAACGTACTGATTATTATCTCACACACACATATGCACATTTTGACATGCATCCGTCAGATGAGGCCTAGGCTAATCTCCGGTTTCTGTGGCATTATTATTATTATTATTATTATTATTATTATTATTATTCCAAGACATTTTCTATAGCGCTGTAACATAGTAAAATACCAAAATCAAATGCGCTTTAACAACGCTGACATGTCAATGAAGGTCTGAAGGTGGATATGTTGCTCGGATGAAAGATAGGACTCGCTGCCGTGTAGAAATCCGGTGTTAAGTTCTTTAGAAGCGGTCCTTCGCAAGAAAATTGTATCCACATTGACAGGTCAACGAGGAACGGAAGATGATGTTAGGGTGCCGCGAGTTGGTAAGGGAGTTCTGCGCACGGTAATATCCGACGATGAAATCCAAGAAGCGGTCTTTCGTGAGAATAATTCGTCGCCGTATTCGGCAAATCCGACGAAGATGGAAAGTTCCAACGAAGCCTTGAGCGACAGTCACACGCAGTCACATTTAAATTCTTGCGGCGGCCATTTTGGTCAACATTGGCAAAGGGGGGCATGGCCCAAATGGCCCAATGGTAAATACGCCGCTGCAAACGGACTCATGAGAGAAGTCTTGTTAACACAGACGATAAAGTAGTTGTGGATGGATCAGGTATAAAACATATAGCTTACTGATGATCAGTCAATTATGGCATACATCAACGATGGATAACAGATACTGAAGGAAACATGAAAGAAATACGGAATGAAAATCAACTGGTGGAAGACAAACATTAGGAAAATCATCAGACTCAGTGGGGAAATAAAAAATAATCATTGATAAGTCGGAATAGAACAGATAGAGGAGTTCTGCTATATTGGAAGTCTGATCGATACAAATGTCGATTGTCAGAAAGGAGCAAAGGGTCAAATGGTACTGGGTAAAGAAGGCTTTCCAAACAGAAGAGAACTATTGAGAAGAACCTTTGCGGCAATTTTAAAAAATGATTATGTCATTCCACTAAATTGACCAGAGACAAATTGATCAGAGACAAATTGACCAGAGACAATACTGTTTATGCGTCAAACAACTGAACGCTTTAACACTGAAAGAGACAAAAGCATTCAAAATAAGCTGGTTTTGACGAAGAATGAAAAAAATTCAAGTGGCTGGAAAAGACAACCAACGAAGAGAATAAAAGAAAAGCCTGATGAATACATTTCATACTAGACGCAAATAATGGTTAGGTCGTGTTCTGAGAGAAGAAACACGCCTTCTAAGAGAATCACTAGAGGGAGAGATGAAAAGTAAAACACAGAAAGGGCGACCAAGAATATTGATGCTAGAGTATACAGAATGTTCGACCATGCAGTAAAATAAAGCGAAATGTCTAAAAAATTAAGTTCATGATAGAAAGGAGTGTCGACGCTAGAGCAGAGATGTCCATGGGTCTATTTTTTAGAACACAATCCAACCCAACCCATCACATCTCCAACCTAACCCAACCACACCTATGCCGATAATAGGTTTACTTGACACGACCCTAGCCATCCCGCTGTTTTACATTACAGTTACTTAAACCATGACTTATTTAATGACCCACCCAATCCACCGTTTATATGGAAAAGTCTGACCCGACCCAACTTAATCCAACCCAACTAAACACAACCCACGGGTTAACCCAACTCATGGACGCCTCTGCGCTATTGTATATGGCATCAGTTTCTAAACAGTGAAGCTTATGATGATCATGGGTTCGGTCCGTAAGTGGCTTTCGTTAATTTGATCAGAAAACACGTGAGTTATGATATGACAAAGAATTTAACAAGCTACCTTATATATGTACCAATCAGGGTTATGTCCAGTATGATCGGTCCCAAGACTGAAACAAAAAATGAGTCATTGGTAACAATTTACGACAATCCTAATTAATCCAGGCTTTTGCATTTTGAGAATGAAAGGAGAGGTTATTTTACCTGGGATATCTAGGTTTAATATCTGACGGACCTTTGTGTTGGACAAAGGCTTTCACTGAAGTATATAAGACTAGACACATTTCATACCTGACGAAAGAAATTTTCCGAGAGAAGAAACATGCCTACTAAGAAGTGATGGGAAAAGAATACGGAATAGAACTAAACTTGAAAAAGACAAAAGTCACGGTAGTCAGCAAAGGAGGACAAAAGAAGTACATCATCATCGACAATGTACAGCTACAGCTGGTGGAAGGTTAAAAGTACTTTGGGAGTTACATCACAGATGATGGTAGAAATGAGAAAGAGATCAGAATGAGAATAGGTATGGCCATGGGAATCTTTTGGAAGATGAAAGAGCTCATCAGATGAGATTTCAACATCGAGTGCAAAAGGCTAATCCAATGCTGCATCATCCCATTGCTTTGCTTACGTATGGATGCGAAAACTGGACAATGAACAGGAAGATTATGAAAAAAATCAAGGCCTTTGGATTATGGTTTTACAGAAGGATCTTGAAAGTCAGCTGGACGGATAAGATAACAAATGAAAGAGTCATAGAAAGAAGCAGAACAACATCAACGTAGAAACAGGAATTTAGAGGATGATAAATGTCCTACACTGGTCACATCATGAAAGATTCGGCTGGAGGCCTACCACTGATAATAACAGAAGTTAGAATAAAAGAAATAAAGGAGAAGAAGCTGGATGGACGGCATCTTTTATTGGACAAACACAAAGAACTATGGAGCCATAAAAACGAGCGGTAGACGGTAGAGAGAATTGAGAGAAAATGACTGTCAAGTTGTCAACCCTCTGATAGAGGACGACAAATACTGCAAAGAAGATACCAAACTAACAAATGGTCAGGTTAGGAAATTGCAATAGTGAAGTCGGCTAATTACAAGGAGATTAGACTAATGGATAAAGGCACAATTTAGGCACAAATTAACGATTTCTACTATGATCTGTTTGTCTGAAAAATCCAAAGCGATTATTAGCAGCTAAAACGATTTTTATAAATGTAATTGTTAGAAACTAAAGAATATTTACAGGAGGTATTGAATTATTCCAACGTCTTCTACTTCGAGGACAAATTGGTCTACGCTTGCCGTTTCAAAGTCGTCCCTGTTTGGGTCGTCTAGTATTACGCCGGCTGCAATCACTGGACCAACCAGTCTGAAATAGACCGTTGCATCTGTCCCGGAATACTGTGTCCAGCCAGTGTGAACAGTAACTATGTATTCTGAAACCAAAATAGTGCAATCGATCGTTAACAGTATCTTTTAACAACAAACAGAAGCATCGTTTCAGAACAATCTCTTGAGCCAAATAACTTGATACTGACCGAGCCATCTGTCTTTCGTTATTTTACACTGTCAGTCTAAACATTTTTTTATATTCTGTAACCAAAACAATGCAATACATCGTTAAAATCTAACGAACCTTTTACTACAAACACTTTTATTTTCTCGGTTGTGGATAATTATAATTAATTGTAGAGGTGGCGTCGAAATATTGAAATACGATGTAGTGCGTCGATAATGCAATGTTGTGTAAGCTTCAAACAAGAAGAAAGTAATCATAGGAATAAACCATTTCTTATCGCCTACGCTGGTACGCGGACAATTCACCACAGGACGATTGACCATAGGAAGTTTGACCACTGGACGATTGACCACAGCGGGTCTGCATCCAGTTGTCAAACGTCCGCTGTGGTCAAACGTCCTATGGTCAATAATCCTGTGTTAAATAGTCCCTGCCTACGCTCTCATTCAAGCAGCTGCTATAAAGCTTACCCACTTCTTAGTTCTAGTGTCATTTTCTGATTTGTTTTCACAAAAATATTTTCACGACATGCCATTAAATCATATCACGGAAAGTAAAGAACATGTTTTCAAGACACTGCTTAAGACTTTTATATTCCCAAGAATCGGTTACTCGTGCACTTAGTCAATTGGACGCATTTGTGTTGATAATGTTTGCATTTAAATGAAAGATCTTCACTTTTACTGTATATTTTACTATTTATCTCCGATCAAATTTAAACAACTCGATATTCATTGGAAACGACTCTTTCAGTCTCTCATACTCGAAAAGTTATTAGTGCGCTGGTAGATCTTACTGGGACATAAATACTCCACCCAGGTGGACCTTTCTGTATTCCAGGCCTTCTCTGAGGAAAATTTCTCCTCCAAAGTTTGAATTCCTCCCTCCCTCAAATTTTGACATTTTGGCAAGTAGCATGACCTCACCAATGTCTTTACCCCTCCAAAAAAATTATAAACTCCCCCAATGTCTAGTTGGCTAGAATAGCCACTGCAGGTGGAGATACGTGAGCAAAGGATTAATGGAATAAAATATCGTAATTGGCATTGATTAAAAGAATTGTACCGCGGCTAAGGCGTGTTGACAACTGACCACAGACTACCGCTTTCCAAAAAGCAATCTTTTTTGCAAAACCATGGTTATTATATATACAATATACTGTATAGTTTTCCAAAGTATATCTATGTGTGTGTTCGTGTCCGGTAACGTCGTCTTCACTGGGCGACGCGTTGCTGACATTTTTATAATCACTGCCATAGATAACGTCAAACTTCATAATGGGCAGAACTTAATCCTTTCAGTCATGAATTTCAATTTAGAGTGGAAATAATGAGAAAATTAAAACTGGATTAAATATATCCTGTACTAGGTCTAAAATGCAAGGATCAATACACACGTATGTTGAAAAATTGTAAATTATCCCGAAAAATTATAGTACGTTGTGAGCGAGCAACAAGTTGGTGACATTATACTTAATATGGTGCATCTAGCATACTGACACAACTATTGTCTATTTATTTCATATGAAATGAAATAAAAATCAATCCAGCCATCTATTTATTTCATATGAAATGCTGTAAAACATTTACTGTTTTGCTTTAGGCATAAGTGAACTTTGCTCTTGACACAAACAAATTTTCCTCTTAGTTCACAGTCATCATTCTTGCATCGTTGTTGTATGTCACCAATCTCTGGCCAGTGTCCCAAGGCAACGTATCTAACATCTGTGACCGGTCTCCGATCACCACAACAGCGTTTCTTTACTGGACGGCCCTCAGAATCTGATGGTCGACCCCGTTTGCGATTGAGAAGGGAAAGTCCAGCTTTGCACAAAGCCTCGGCAAAGTTGAATGTCCAACTGCACAAGTCATGTCGGGTTTTCTTTGGAACAAGTACTTGTCTGCATCACGCTGATACTCAAGCCAGCCATGGTTGACAGCAATAATAACATAGTGGAAAATGACACGTAGAGGCCATTTTCACCCGCACGGTTTATTTTTGATATACTGCTATCCAGCTGTCCTTTGAAGGTCACAACAATTTGCTCATCAATGCAAACATTTTCTTCCACATCAAGTTCATGGCATCGCTTCATCACATGATCGATGATAGGCCTAACTTTCCACAGTCTATCAGCAGTTGAAGGCTTCTCAACGACAAAATGTAGATTGTTCCTAAGTTTCATGAACCTATTTACAGACATAGTGTCTGCAAACATAGGGACTCTAGTTGCTTCGCTCCAGTGCAAACGCAAACGTGGGAACTTCAGAATTCCAACAAGAATATGCAATGGAAACAGCTGTCGGATTTCATTGCTGTTTGTGTTGATATTATCACCACTTTCTCTCAAAGAATATAGATTAGTCTGTTCAGCTGCAAGGAAGTCAGATATATCACTCCTATAATGTATCGTTGAAAATACTGGAACGGTGAAGGCAGTTCATCTTCTGCAGTTGTTGAACGATGTCCTTTCCATTTAGAACGAGAAATGTCCGATTTGAATTGCTTATGACACCACCTCTGTTCGCTTTTCAATGTACTGCTCTACGTTTGTACAGCTCTTCTCTTCGTTTGTGAAGTTCTATAGCGGTTGGGTCAATTTCTGAGTCGGATTCATCAGACAACTCTGGTTCTGCAACAACTGCCCTTACAAGTCGCTTTCCTCTACTTTTGGCTCTTGATTTCTGGGCTGGAGGTATGGGTGCTGACGGCTTTCACCGTTTGATTTATCTAGATACTGACACATCTAGGGCATCACCTGTTGTTTGTGCCAATTGTTCATCATCAGAGTCTGATAGATCACATACGTCAAACAGACTACCATCGGACATCGCACTGAACATGGACACCATATCTTTTAGTGAAAACTTGACTTTTCCTTTTGCCTTTTCCTTTACAATAGACTGCTCAATGATGACATAAAATCCACAAAAAATGTTCAAGCACAAAAATATAAAAATAAATATTAACATCGAGAGAGCTAGCACTGCAGGCTGACGCGCAACCCGCAAAGAAACCAGTGTGCAACCTTCTCGTAGTGTGGCCACACCTCACTCACTCAGTTATACGTTTATAAGAATATTCACTCACTTTTACTTTTAATCAATTTATCGATGCGCATTTTCCATTTTTAACTTCGAGTGATGAAAAAGAACAAGCCATGTCCCCAAGACAATAGAAGTTAAAAGGGACAAAGAAAAAGAAAGTACAAGGCAGGACTTCCGGCAGATTGCTAAGTCAGTCGGCTGCTCCAGCGCCGTGTATTAATTGTACCCATACCTACTTAACCCCTTAAGTGGGGATTAAATTTTCAGACGCCGTCACCGTTCTGGAAATTTAATTTTACGAAAAACGTTCTTCAGAACTGAAAATTGTATCTTTTTAAATTTGCTATATCTCGGGCTGTATAAGAGCTAAGAAGATGAGGTTTGCACTATTGTCCAGCTTTTTTATTCCTATTTCTAACGGTCCCTGTAAAACAAAACAATTTGGGGGTAGGGTCCACTCTACGGTCTAAAATAGCACCCTCTCCCCAACAAAATTTCCAAGGCCCGCAGGAAAACATTTTCAGGGGTAACCCCACCCCACTTTGGTCAACGGCAATGTTGTAAAGAGGTGTCAAAGGAACAAAATACACCAAAAGGTTTGAAAATCGGTCTACATATGGTAAAGATAGATCAATTCTAACGCTAAAAATACGAAAAGTCGATTCTCGAAGTTATTAGTCGCGCCCGTCTCACCAAAGAATATATATTTTCTCTCTCATAGAGGCGATATAGCTGAAAAATAGGTGCCATCTATCGAATGGATGGGTACTAAAACGTTTTGTAGCGTAAAATATATATCTTATATCGCGTGCCGTTGACGAAATGCTGCGGAACTTCTTGACGAGAGCAAATCAAATCGGGGAAGCCATTTAGTGAAAGGTGGCGGATGACGAGTAACGCTCGGCTAAGGGTTAACGAATAACCTACTGGGCTAATAAATACTCTCTATGCAGAAAAACAGGAAAGCCTGCACAACGTCATAAATATTATTGTTATCATCAACTTCATAAAACCGATACCGTCACCGCGGTATTACTTGGTAAATGTCCCCGTTCCCGCGGTATTACCGCGTGACAAGAACACGTTACCGCGGTAATACCTCACTTTTTGGTCAAATTATCCCATTACCGCGGTAATTACCGCGGTTACCGCGGATTTCCTACGGTAATCGTTACCGTGTCACTCTCTACTATCTCCGTTCTATATTACTGTCACGCTTCTCTTATCCTTCCATTTCCAGCCTTCCTTATTTTTAAGTATTGCTAATCCCCAGTGCTCTCTGTATTTGCCCAGAAGTTGACTCGATTTTCACCCAAATGCAGTGGTAAAATGAGTTGCAATGACTACATTGAGAGGGTAACCATAGGTTCGGCGGAATGTTTGGCCACCGTCCGTCGATTAATGGTTTAGCCATCTATGGGTTGATGGCCACAAAACCAGAAGTCACCACCGAACCCTACGGGCAATGAGCCTACGGGTGAACTTTTACCTTTGCCTTACCCTGTATTTGTAATTACCATCGACAATTCGCAAATGTTAACACTTGACAATGTGAGAATACATGATGCATATTAGGGAGTTCCGGTTCCGGCGCCTATACGGCTGCCAGCACGTGTTTGTACGTGCCACCGATTCGTCATCGTTCTCGCTATTTTCCGATGTTTTGCGACTGGATTCTACGCCAATCGCGAGGTCTGCGCTTCACTCGTTGGGTTTTCGGAGAAGTTACTCGCCATCCTCCATTTTTCCACGTCATTCTGGCAGCTTCAGGTCGGTCGCCGTCGCTGTCGAGGCTCCGCCAATGGCCGCCATTGAAATGGCTGAAGCGTGACACATCAACGGGACTGCGCGATCGACTGTCGTTCCAGACTTCGCTGGAACATTCATCAACGTCGGATTTGCCGATTACGGTGGCGAACTCTTGTCCTCCAGCGGAAGACCGCTTCTTCGGAATTCGCCGTTGGATCGGATGTTACCGTCCGCAGAATGAATTCTTCCATCTCGCGGGTCTACAACACCATCTTTCCGCTCTTCGCAAAAGTGTTTTTAAGCGAGTTCATTTTGTCATCCGAATGGATTGTTAACATCGCCATTTTGACCTTTATTGATACATTAGCGTTGTCAAAGCCCTTTTGATTTTGGTATTAACTATGTTACGGCGCTATGAAAATCGTCCAGGATAATAATAATAATAATAATAATAATAATAATAATAATAATAATAATAATAATACTGCACATAATTGTGAGGATGAGGAGAATGAGAAATACATTCAAACGAGGAGACGTTTTAACACGTACAGTGTAGGAATATATTTAGACGAGTCAGTCTTCTTCTATGGCCAGCTGTATGTGACCTTTTCGCGAACAGTAAACCAGTTAAACGTCAGACTGCTCATCTAGCCATGCTCCGGCCAAACACAAATCATTGAACAAATAATTAATTATGTTAGAACATTTACAAAAGATCGAGATAGGGAATAGCCAATCTCCACTGTCATTTTTGACGGCAAATAGCTGGTTAAAACAGTAATTTATCAGTGACGGGGACACCACATTGTCTCACTTTATCTCACTGTCCAATCTATATTTTCATAAAAGGGTTTTTTCACAGCAAATTACTTCTGAACCGGGAATATCACAGAAGAGGTCTCATCTAAAGTGCCCCAGAGGAGAATAAGTGCATATGTGGAAGAAGTACTTGGGGAGGAACAAGCAGGATTTCAACCAGGAAAAAGCACAGTTGACCAACTATTTACTAGTAGACAAATCCTGGAAAAATATATTGAGATTATAACGAAACATTCTACATTAACTTTATTGGCTGCAAACAAGCCTATCGCATCTCTCTGAACGCAAAGAATTTCATTCAGGTGATTGAGGTAAGAGTTAGTGAAATATAAAAGTCTTACTATAGCCATCGCAGCTGCTTACGAAGCAACAGACGGCTGAAATCAGAAGAGTCAGGCTGAAGAGCTTCATGTTGACTGAAGATGCTGCTTAGATCGAACCCAAAACGAAGTGTTCATGAAATAATTGACAGGTATGCATTACACATTCTTCGGAACCCACTACGCAGAGGCTTTTATAGACGTCTGACCTGTAAGGTGCACTTTGCATGACGTTAGACTATCGATGCAATTAAAGAAGATTCAAAAGATGATATCATAAAATTATTCCTATAAATGACGTTATAACATTAGAACAGACGACGAATATATCTGATTGCATTTCTAATTAATCCCATTTGTCACCAAACATTAGAAAGTTTCGTTGAATTTTAATACATTCGACGACAAAACGCACATCGAGTTCTTTTCAAAATTCGTAGTTTTCATTAATGATTAATAGCGCTAATAGACAGACAGACGGACAGATAGACGGACAGACAGGCAGACAGTCATTCATTCATTCATTCATTCATTCATCCATGAACGATTTCTATTGCGCTGTAACAAGGATGAGGCCCATAACAAACACGCTTTAACATCTCAACTGTACCCCAACCCAAACAGATGCGTTTTTAAACTCTTGATGAAATGCTCGGGAGTATCAGCCGTGGTGGTCTCGTCAGGAAGAGAGTTCCACAAGATAGGGTTGCCACGTGTAAAGGATCTCTCTCCAAACTTTGCAGTCTTGAACGGAGGAGTAACATAGAGTTTAACACAACAACTCGAGCGGAGCGAAGATCTCCTGTCATTACACTGCGGTCTCTTTACAAGAGAGGCAAGGTACTCCAGACAGCACGGGTCATTCAGCGCTCTGTACATCAACCAGCATCTCTTGAACACAATCCGCTCAGGGACCGAAGCCATTGAAGGCGATCCCTGAGAAGTGAATTTACATCGCCTGATCACGTCGTTTAAGTATGGCTCGAATGACAGAGTCCCATCAAAGAGTACCACCAACAGCCGCACGCACTCAGAGGGGTCAATGGTAACATCACCCATCGCGAACGGTTTGCGTCTAACCAACAACCTTCTCCGAAAGGTGCTATCCTACAGGAACCCGGTTTGTCCGACGTTAAGGGTTAGGGTTAGGATTCCCTAGCCTCTACAGCCAAATGCCAAAATGATGGATCTCAGGTCAGCCGTATACAGAATGTAAAGTAATGGGCCAAGTACTGACTCTTCAGGAACTCTACAGCCAACGTTCCGCCCCATAGAGAGTTTCCCACCGCACGTTACCGATTGCACTCTGTCGGAGAGATAAATGGCTATTCACCGTAAGGAGGAACCACCCACACCGAACGATCTCTCAACCCGGCGAATGACGATATTATGATCAACCGAATCAAATGCCGACGAGCGATCAAGAAGGCATAGAAGTGCAAGCATCCCTTTCGACAAATCATCGACAAGGTCATTGAAAATCTTAACAATGGCTTGTTGGCATACAGACCGTCATACAGACAGTGGCGTAGCGTGACTTTTGGGGGTCCGGGGGCATCTTTGCCAGAGTTTCGAGCTGACGAGCAAAAAAAACGTCATCACCGCCTTTTTCATCCTGACGAGCAAAAAAAGGTCGTCAGCACATCATTTCTAGGTTTAGGGTTAAGAAGTTAGGGTTAACCCTAACCTAACCCTAGCTTAGACCCCTCTTCGGGCCCCCCCGCCCGGGGCCCGGGGGGCTGTCAACAAAGTGCTCCCGCCCCACCCCCCACGTTACGCCACTGCATACAGACAGACTATCTGTTAGTCGAATGAATGAGTAACTGACTGTACTGATTGACAGACTGACAGACAATTCGAGGTTTCCGATAGAAGGCTGGTCATTGAAACAGACAGGGAGACAGACTGATAGACTGACGAATGAATGACTCTACACAGAGAGGCAGACAGGCATTCAGAAAAGCATTTCATTTTACTTCATCGGTAGCACTAAGGCGTATTTGCATGACATTAGACTATATATGTAATTAATGAAGTTTCAAAAGATGATTTCATAAAATTATTCTTATAACTGGCGTCATAGCGCTATAACAGACGACGTATATATCTGATTGAATTTCTAATTAATCCTATTTGTCATCAAATAGTAGGATGTTTCATTGAATTTTAATGCATTCGACGATAAAACGCATATCGAACTCTTACAAAGATAGGCACGAAACTCATAGTCAGTAACATCTTTGCTTTCATTCGTACGTCCTTATTCTGGCCACAGAACTTTGAAAGACCCAAATACTGCACTTTCCTCTAGAATCATAAACAGGGTTGTTTCTAGGATTATGAATTTGGGGGGTGTCGGAGTTTGGAAATCTCTGACGAAAAGGCCCACACGCAAAAAACGTTATCAAGTCTCAAAAATGGCTGACAAGCAAAAAAGTCATCCAAGAATAAAAGTTAGGCGGGTGTACTTATCAATCTGGAGGTGATCAGGGTTAATTTTTATGCATTTTGTATGCATACCATTGTCACAATACCAAATTTTGGAGGTGTCGACCTCAAATTGTGAGGGAAGGTATTGGGGATATTATGTAAGAGCATACGACCGTCACTTCCCTCACTGAAGTTATCGCCGCGTCAAGAAACTGAGAAATGGCCGCGCTGCAGGTCCTGATGGTATTCCGCCTGAGCTACTGAAATGTGCTCTGGGCCCAGTGAGCTCCGCTCTCCACTCTTTGTTTATCCAGGTCTGGAGAACCGGCCATGTACCTGCAGAGTGGAAACAAGGTGTTCTTGTCACTTTATATAAAGGGAAGGGCTCAAAACTGGAATGTGGAAATTAATTACTGACCAATTACTCTCCTGTCATCACACATCCTGTCCACATCCTACTCAGCCGGGTACAGCCATTACTTCTTAAGACACGTAGACCACAACAATCTGGATTCACCCCCGGCAGATCCATCATAGATGCCATCCTAGCGTTATGACTCCTTTCGGAGTTACACCGGGAGTTTGACCGCCCTCTGGATGTAACCTATCTGGACATTAAGGCTGCATTCGATTCGGTGGATCGGACCGCTTTATGGAAAGCATTGCGCGCCAAAGGAATTCCATATATTTTGCTTCGTCTGATAGAAGATTTGCACCAGAATACGGAAGCTAGCATCCGGGTCGGTCAAAATCTCTCAGCTCGATTCTCAACTACATCTGGTGTGAGACAGGGCTGTATACTCGCACCAATCCTCTTCTGCATTGCCATCGACTGGATCTTAGATCACATGTCTGTGAACCATGGCAGTAACGTCGGGTCACACCGCTTCACAGACCTGGTCTACGCAGACGATACAACTCTGTTTCTACCTTCTGCTACCAATGCCTCTGAATACCTCTCTAGTTTCAACCATGCTTCTGCTCCTCTCGGTATGAAGGTTTCCTGGACTAAAACCAAGCTTCAGAACTTAGGATGTGGATCACAGCCCCTCAACCGTGGTTGATGGGTGTGTGTTGAGTCAGTAGACAGTTTCGACTACTTTGGTAGCGTGCAGTCCTCCAATGTCATCAAGATCTGGCCAAACGTATGACCATAGCCTCTAAAGCCATGTTCTCCCTACATAATACCTGGCAGGACAAACGTCTCTCTTACCATCAAGCTCCGCCTGTACCAGACACTTGTTCTGTCCGTTCTACTTTACGTGACCGTAACCTGGACCTTACTCGCCACGGAACTAAGGGAGTTGAAGCCTTCCATATGAGGTGCCAACGCCAGATCCTTGGAGTATGCTGGTATGACCTCATCACCAACGTGGAGATATCCTCGCAGACTGGATTATCATCACTCAATGAACTGATAAGTAGGCGCCGCCTTGCCATTTTCGGTCACGCAGCCCGTCTTGGAGAGACAGTTCCTGCTCATCAAGCCCTCCGCTGTCACGTCGACCTATCCATCGGTCGTCCACCTGACCGATCATGGAAGCGCTGTCCTGGTCGTCCCAGGAAAAGATGGATCGACCACATCCGTACCCAGACCAGCGAGATTCCATCAACTCTCTGGAGACGTGCCATTCGGCGGGGTCATGGTCATGGGGGTGACGCCCCCCGCTGGCCACGCGCTTCTGATGAAGATGATGATAATGATGATGATGGTGATGATACGACAGTCTGGTACTTGGAGTACTGATGTATAACTCGGATATCTGGACTGTGATAGCAGAGACACAACGAAAGCTGCGATCATTCGAAGTGAGTTGTCTTCGAAAAATTGCAGGCGTGTCTAAAAGATATCTGAAAATTGATGAAATGAAAAATGACCTTGGAATCAAGGAAGATATTGTTGAAAAAATCCAGATGAAACGGCCACGACACTTTTGACACGTCTGTCGGATGGTATCATGGAACAACGAGAATTTCCTATGTGTGCCTTCATGGCAGAATACAGGGACACGCATATACACGCACAGAAAGAGAGAGCGGGAGAGAGAGAGGCAGACCCACCTGTTGGGACCCTATACTTAATACTACATACCTAACAACAAATGGTTGGCGCCCCATGATTAGAAGTTGCCACCCCAACGGCCCCCCACTTGCCACATTCTGGAGCCGCCACTGGAACTGCAGTGCGTATTTCAAAATGTTTAAATGTGATTTATTACTGAGTGGCCAAAAGCTGTAATCAATCAATCAATCAATCAATCAATTTATTTCTCAAGATTACACACACACAGAGATCAAATACAGAAGATTAATTCATTTCTTATCATATGGAAAACATCATAATAATAAGTATGAGAAATTGGTTGGCCAAAAGGCATAAAACCCGTAAGACGGTCAACCCATTTTTTGGAATTTAGAAGTGACAGTACTAATTATTGAAATTCAAAAAATTAAAGGTAAACGGGTATCTTGTGTAGTATTTAGGTAAGGTACTTAGAAGTGGCATGAATAATAATATAAGAAAGTATAGAAGGTAATAAATGGCTGAGAATCTTAAGGATTTTAAAACTGTTAAGGTAATTAATTCCAATAGTGTGCTTGTGGGATTCAAAATTAGTTGTTATAGTATCTATTAAAGTCATTATTGGCATATAAGGGGAATTTGGGTCTAAAACCATATTTATCAGTGGATAGCATATTAAATTTATCTAAGTAGTTTACCATTCTGGTAAACATTGCTCTCTCAAGAATTTAAAAGAAAACTGGGAGGTTGGAAATGGGTCTATAATTTGATATAGCCATTTAAGAGCCATTTTTTATAAATTATGGTTATTTGAACAATTTTGATTTCCTTTTGGATTTTCCTGTAAGAAAAGAAAATTTTTGATATCAGAACAGTTATATATTCAGCACAGAGAACAACTATATTTTGATGTATTTCATCATATCTTGATGAATTTTTATGTTTAAGATTAAATATAATATCTTTAACCTCTTCTGGGGTAGTTGGATAAATTTGAAAGGAGTTATTAGACGGATTGTTGTTTAAATTATCCTATATTTGATCTAATATGTCAGTAGGTTGAATTTTTGAGGTTATTTCATGGCTTATAACTACGAAGTAGTTGTTTGGTGAATTTATTGGAAATGGTTTCATTATCATCCATATATGCATCATTCCCTTCTGTGCTAAGAAGATCTAATGTAACTAAAATCGATTTACAAAAAGACATTCGATGCCATAGTTTCAACATCTGTTTGCACCTTTCGCGACATTTTAATATCGAAGCAAAACTAAAACTGGGTCGAAAACAAACCCTGATACATTTGCATATGGTGTAAACTTCTGATTGCATTTCTAATTGTTTGCATTTTTCTGTTCGCTCTTATGTAGGTGCAGACATTTCTAAACAGATTTTCATTGAATTCTGATGCAATTGATTGTAATAACAATAAAATAGTGATGGTCATCGTTGGCATTATGATGATGCCCTTCTATATGATTTGTTTTAATACTCTAAAGATATATATTAACTTTACTCTAAGCCTATATCCAAGCCTAAGCCTATATCTACCGTGGCATAAGTCTACTGTGTCACCTCATTAAACATCGGATTTCAATAATTCTACAGAGGATAAGAAAAAAAGCACATGAAATTTTAACTGAATCACAAGCTGGATTCCGGGCGCAGCTAATCGCAATCGACCATATATGTGTGCTCCTACCGTTAGCCAAGAAACATAGAATTCAAAAATCTCATTTATTTGCTATGTAGACTTCAGAAGAGTTTTCGACAATTTGTGATGTAGGTGATCGTGGACAGTCATGAGACACATAGGCTACCCAGACAAAATTGTCAGATTGCTGGAACAACTGCATGAAGGAACTTTCAGCGCAGTTTCTTGCAAATGGGAATGTCACTGACTGGTTTGAAACTGTTATAAGTGTGTGCTGTCATTAGCACTGTTCACAATGTTATTAGAGGTTGTGTTAGCAACAGCATTCAATGGATTGGAGCTGGGGACAGCAATAAATGGGTACATTATCAATAATCTTAAGTTTGCTGATGGCGTGGCAGCAATTACAGGAAGTGAACAAGATCTACAGACAACCATGGAACGTATAATAGAGTCAAGTAACAAAATGAGTCGGCGAATTAACTTGGAGAAAACGGAAGTTCGGATAATACAGTATCTCGAGTATTAAAAACACTGAATGTAACACTGGATATAATACAATGAAAGCAGGCAGAGAAATTTCTATGCCAGAGGAGGCAAATAACAAAACATGGTTGATCAGAAGATGACATAAAAAGACGATTATTGGTCTTGCTTACAATGCCATGCGTAAACTTCTGCCAGTGTAGTAATCCGAGGCTATTAGCGCAAGCACAAAAGCAAGAGGCTACGACTGACGGGCACTTGGAGTGCTGATGTATACATGTAACTCGGATATCTGTACTGCGACAGCAGAGACACAACGAAAGCTGCGATCATTTGAAAAGAGTTGCCTTCGAAAAATTGCAGGCGTGTCTAAAAGAGAAGTGAAAAATGATGAAATGAAAGATGACCTTGGAATCAAGGAAGATATCGTTGATAAAATCCAAATGAAACGGCTACGACACTTTGGGGCTTGGGCACGTCTGGCAGAACACAGGGACACGCATACGCAGAGAGAGAGAGAGAGAGAGAGAGGCAGGCCGTGGAAAAGATGGCCGGACGTCATACAAGATCACTGTACAGATATAAATCTAAACCCGGTTCAAGCAATAAGAGCAGCAGAACACAAAAGACGGGATTGGAAAAAATTACTGGGACTGTCGTAGCGCACGAAAGTATCATTACGGCACTAAAGAAGAGGAAGAAGAAGAGGAAGAGGAAGAAGAAGAAGAAAAAAAGAGGAAGATGAAGAAGAGAAACGATCTATAGTTTGATATCTTCTATTACTGATTTCAAGAAGACGACGATGAACAAGAGGGAGATGAAGAAGAAAGATACATGTTTGATATACGTTAAATTAAATTAAGCTGAAATATATGTTTCAGGTGAAATATGTCGTCCGTAGTCATAGAATCCATTATGCGGATGTGTCGGGTTTTTTTTATAAGATGACAGAAACAATGGCATACGATTGAAAGCGGTTTAATCTCCTTGAGAAATAGATACTAGGTTTCACAAAGTATGAGAAATACCTAGGAAATAATGTAAAACTGCTTTTCAACTATCAGAGCTTTAATTACTTAGACCGCATTTGACCATTTTCGATCTAACGCGTTTTGTCATATGTCTTTCACCTGTCTTGGATAAAATCTAGTTTGATGATAATCGCGGTTTTCAAGGTTCGAAAACCAGTTGTAAAATAGAAAAAGGTAGAGTTTTCGTCTCCCTTCGTCGACAACCTCAATCTGCAATTGAATCAAATGGCATGATTTATTATTATTATTATTATTATTATTATTATTATTATTATCATCATCATCATCATCATCATCATCATCATCATCATCGACGTACTGATTATTATCTCACACACACATATGCACATTTTGACATGCACCCGTCAGATGAGGCCTAAGCTAATCTCCGGTTTCTGTGGCATTATTATTATTATTATTATTATTATTATTATTATTATTCCAGGACAATTTCTATAGCGCTGTAACATAGTAAAATACCAAAATCAAATGCGCTTTAACAACGCTGGCATGTCAATGCAGGTCCGAAGGTGGAGATGTTGCTCGGATGAAAGATAGGACTCGTTGCCGTGTAGAAATCCGGTGTTAAGTTCTTTAGAAGCGGTCCTTCGCAAGAAAATTGTATCCACATTAACAGGTCAACGAGGAACGGAAGATGATGTTAGGGTGCTCCGAGTTGGAGTTCTGCGCACGGTAATATCCGACGATGAATTCCAAGAAGCGGTATTCCGTGAAAATAATTCGTCGTCGTAATCGGCAAATCCGACGAAGATGGAAAGTTCCAACGAAGTCCGGAGCGACAGTCACATGCAGTCACGTTGAAATTCTTGCAGCGGCCATTTTGGTCGACATTGGCAAACTCCTCAACGGCGACCGACTTCCAGAACGACGCAGAAAAGTGGAGGACGGCAAGAATCTCTTCGAAAAACAGATGAGTAGACCGCAGTCCTCGCAATTGGCACAAAATTCAAGCGCCAAACTTCGGTACATTCTAAAAACGGATGCGGTTCGGTGGCACGCACAAACGCGTGCTGGCCGCCATGACGGCGCCAAAACAAAAAACTATTCTTCTTCTTATTCTTCTTTTTCTTCTAGTTCTTTAGTTCTTCTTCTTCTTCATCTTATTATTATTATTTTTTGTATTATTATCAACGTACTGATTATTGTGGTTAAACTCGTTCATGTGAACTACGTGAACACATTTCAAAGTTACAAGTAGGCCTAACTCGTGCGGAATAACCATGTTTAAAGTCTTTCTTTAAAGGTATCTAAAGTTGTAGAGAGCTGCATAGATGGAGGAAGACAGTTCCATGCCCGTGCCGCGACCACGGGAAATGCTCGATCTCAGTTTCAAGAAAACATTCAGTCAATTTGTGCTAAATAATAAAAATTATTAATGAAAGATAAATTAATTAATAAATATTTAATCAATAATGTGAAGAGACAAATGGCTACCACCTCACTCCTCTTCCCGAATATATCGAATATACTATTGAGACGGAAAACTCACAGGAAACTTTGCACTAACTAATCAATAACTAACAGCGTCAACGGAAAAGACTAAGAGGCATGAGGCTGGGAAAGGCCGTAAGGGCAGGATGCCCTCTTTCACCCGTTGATATACTCAACAAATACACAAACGGATAGTGGCGTATTTTGAATTTTGGTAAGGGGGCCAGCCCATGGCGAGCGCGAAGCGCGAGCTGATAATGGGGGTCTGGGGCGTAGCTCCCAGTGGGGCCCAGGGGCTAAGCTCCTGGTGGGGGGTTTGGGAGGCTTCCCCCTAAAGCTGGCGACATTTTAAGATTGTCCAGATTTTTCCCTGAAAATATGCATGATTATGTTCTTTTCATCAACATGTGTAAGCCACCTTTATTGGAGAAAAATGGAATTCTGTGGGCTGTGATTAAGCCCTGTATGCATATTAGGCTGAAAGTGTAAGCGTTTTAGACTCAAAATCTAACGTTGTCTGGCGCAATCGCTTTGAAGGTGGACCAGACGACATTTTAAAAATATCATGAACACTAAGCTAGTAAGTTCTTGGAGTAATGATTACTCCAAGAGTAAGTTACGCAAGATCATAGATGTGACGTCACACTGCTTAATAAATAAGTAGATCTAACAGTGTTCTGTTTTCTATCAGTAATGCATGACTTGACTCCTACGTGTTGTAACTGTTGTTTAACCCCTTGAAATCCCGTTGAATTTAACTCATTGAATAATTCTTATAAGTCCCAACGCTGGAGTGACAAGATTATGAAATTAAGATTATGGTTTAATTAGAAGAGCATTAGCATAAGTAACTTTCTGTACGTACGTGGGACAACTACAGCACTTGATTGGCCAGAAGGGATGGGTCAGGACAGGCTAGGCCAAGACCAAAGGGGGGCATGGCCCAAATGGCCCAATGGTAAATACGCCACTGCAAACGGACTCATGAGAGAAGTCTTGTTAGCACAGACGATAAAGTAGTTGTGGATGGAAAATAGATCAGGCATAAAACATATAGCTTACTGATGATCAGGCAATTATGGCCAACATCAAAGATGAATACTAGATACTGGTGGACTCTCTAAACGAAAAATGAAAGAAATACGGAATGAAAATCAACTGGTGGAAGACAAACATTAGGGAAATCATCAGACTCAATGGGGAAATAAAAAATAATCATTGATAGGTCGGAATAGAACAGATAGAAGAGTTCTGCTATTTTGGAAGTCTGATCGATACAAATGTCGATTGTCAGAAAGGAGCAAAGGGTCAAATGGCACTGGGTAAAGAAGGCTTTCCAAACAGAAGACAACTATCGAGAAGAACCTTTGCGGCAATTTTAAAAAATGATTATGTCATTCCACTAAATTGACCAGGGACAAATTGATCAGAGACAAATTGACCAGAGACAATACTGTTTATGCGTCAAACAACTGACCGCTTTAACACTGAAAGCGACAAAAGCATTCAAAATAAACTGGTTTTGACGAAGAATGAAAAAAATTCAAGAGGCTAGAAAATACAACCAACGAAGAGAATAAAAGAAAAGCCTGATGAATACATTTCATACTAGACGCAAATAATGGTTAGTCGTGTTCTGAGAGAAGAAACACGCCTTCTAAGAGAATCACTAGAGGGAGAGATGGAAGGTAAAACACAGAAATGGCGACAAAGAATATTGCTGCTAGAGTATACAGAATGTTCGACCATGCAGTAAAATAAAGCGAAAACGTCTAAAAAATTAAGTTCATGATAGAAAGGAGTGTCGATGGGTCTATTTTTTAGAACTCAATCCAACCCAACGCATCAAATCTCCAACCCAACCCAACCACACCTATGCCGATAATAGGTTTACTTGACCCGACCCTAGACATCCCGCTGTATTACATTACAGTTATTTAAACCATGACTTATTTAATGACCCACCCAACGCACCATTTATATGGAAAAGTCTGACCCGACCCAACTTAATCCAACCCAACTAAACACAACCCACGGGTTAACCCAACTTATGGACGCCTCTGCGCTAGAGTATATGGCATCAGTTTCTAAACAGTGAAGCTTATGATGATCATGGGTTCGGTCCGTAAGTGGCTTTCGTTAATTTGATCAGAAAACACGTGAGTTATGATATGACAAAGAATTTAACGAGCTACCTTATATAAGCACCAATCAGGGTTATGTCCAGTATGATCGGTCCCAAGACTGAAACAAAAAATCAGTCATTGGTAACAATTTACGACAATCCTAATTAATCCAGGCTTTTGCATTTTGAGAATGAAAGGAGAGGTTATTTTACCTGGGATATCTAAGTTTAATATCTGACGGACATTTGTGTTGGACAAAGGCTTTCACTGAAGTATATAAGACTAGACACATTTCATACCTGACGAAAGAAATTTTCCGAGAGAAGAAACATGCCTGCTAAGATGTGATGGGAAAAGAATACGGAATAGAACTAAATTTGAAAAAGACAAAAGTCACGGTGGTCAGCAAAGGAAGACAAAAGAAGTACATCATCATCGACAATGTACAGCTACAGCAGGTGGAAGGCTGTAAGTACCTTGAGAGTTACATCACAGATGATGGTATAAATGAGAAGGAGATCAGAATGAGAATAGGTATGGCCATGGAAATCTTTTGGAAGATGAAAGAGCTCATGAGATGAGATTTAAACATCGAGTGCAAAAAAGGCTAGTCCAATGCTGCATCATCCCATTGCTGAGGTATGGATGCGAAACCTGGACAATGAACAGGAAGATTATGAAAAAAATCAAGGCCCTTGGATTATTGTGTTACAGAAGGATCTTGAAAATCAGCTGGATGGATAAGATAACAAACGAAAGAATCCTAGAAAGAAGCAAAACAACATCAACGTAGAAACAGAAAATAAGAAGACAAATGTCCTACACTGGTCACATATTGAGAGGCTCGGCTGGAGACCTACCACTGATAATAACGGAAGGTAGAATATAAGGAATAAGGGAGAAGAAGTTGGATAGACGACATCTTTTATTGGACAAATACAAAGAACTATGGAGCCATAAAAACGAGCGGTAGACGGTAGAGAGAATTGAGAGAAAATGACTGTCAACCCTCTGATAGAGGACGACAAATACTGCAAAGAAGATACCAAACTAACAAATGGTCAGGTTAGAAAATTGCAATAGTAAAGTCGGCTAATTACAAGGAGATTAGACTAATGGATAAAGGCACAATTTAGGCACAAATTAACGATTTCTACTATAATCTGTTTGTCTGAAAAATCCAAAGCGATTATTAGCAGCTAAAACGATTTTATAAATGTAATTGTTAGAAACTAAAGAATATTTACAGGAGGTATTGAATTATTCCAACGTCTTCTAAATCGAGAACAAATTTGTCTACGCTTGCTGTTTCAAAGTCGTCCCTGTTTGGGTCGTCTAGTATTACGCCGGCTGCAATCACTGGACCAACCAGTCTGAAATAGACCGTTGCATCTGTCCCGGAATAGTCTGACCAGCATGTATAAACAGTAACTATGTATTCTGAAACCAAAATAGTGCAATCGATCGTTAACAGTATCTTTTAACAACAAACAGAAGCATCGTTTCAGAACCATCTTTTGAGCCAAATAACTTGATACTGACCGAGCCATCTGTCTTTCGTTATTTTACACTGTCAGTCTCAACATTTTTGTATATTCAGTAACCAAAACAATCCAATACATCGTTAAAATCTAACGAATCTTTTACTACAAACACTTTCATTTTCTCTGTTGTGGATAATTATAATTAATTGTAGAGGTGGCGTCGAAATATTGAAATACGATGTACTGCGTCGATAATGCAATGTTGTGTAAGCTTCAAGCAAGAAGAAAGTAATCATAGGAATAAACCATTTCTTATATATGGCCTACGCTGGTACGCGGACAATTAACCACAGGACGATTGACCATAGGACGTTTGACCACTGGACGATTGACCACAGCGGGTCTGCATCCAGTTGTCAAACGTCCGCTGTGGTCAATCGTCCGGTGGTCAAACTCCTATGGTCAATAATCCTGTGTTAAATAGTCCTAGAACTGCCTACGCTCTCATTCAAGCAGCTGTTATAAAGCTTACCCACGTCTTAGTTCTAGTGTCATTTTTGATTTGTTTTCAAAAAAATATTTTCACGACATGCCATTAAATCATATCACGGAAAGTAAAGAACAGGTGTTCAAGACACTGCTTAAGACTTTTATATTCCCAAGAATCGGTTGCTCGTGTATTTAGTCAATTGGACGCATCTGTGTTGATAATGTTTGCATTTAAATGAAAGATCTTCACTTTTACTGTATATTTTACTATTTATCTCCGATCAAATTTAAACAACTCGATCTTCATTGGAAACGACTCTTTCAGTCTCTCATACTCGAAAAGTTATTAGTGCACTGGTAGATCCTACTGGGACATAAATACTCCACCCAGGTGGACCTTTCTGTATTCCAGGCCTTCTCTGAGGAAAATTTCTCCTCCAAAGTTTGAATTCCTCCCTCCCTCAAATTTTGACATTTTGGCAAGTAGCATGACCTCACCAATGTCTTTACCCCTCCAAAAAATTATAAACTCCCCAATGTCTAGTTGGCTAGAATAGCCACTGCAGGTGGAGATACGTGAGCAAAGGATTAATGGAATAAAATATCGTAATTGGCATTGATTAAAAGAATTGTACCGCGGCTAAGGCGTGTTGACAACTGACCACAGACTACCGCTTTCCAAAAAGCAATCTTTTTTGCAAAAGCCATGGTTATTATATATACAGTATACTGTATAGTTTTCCAAAGTATATCTATGTGTGTGTTCGTGTCCGGTAACGTCGTCTTCACTGGGCGACGCGTTGCTGACATTTTATAATCACTGCCATAGATAACGTCAAACTTCACAATGGGCAGAACTTAATCCTTTCAGTCATGAATTTTAATTTAGAGTGGAAATAATGAGAAAATTAAAACTGGATTAAATAAATCCTGTACTAGGTCTAAAATGCAAGGATCAATACACACGTATGTTGAAAAATTGTAAATTATCCCGAAAAATTATAGTACGTTGTGAGCGAGCAACATTTGGTGACATTATACTTAATATGGTGCATCTAGCATACTGACACAACTATTGTCTATTTATTTCATATGAAATGAAATGAAAATCAAGCCAGCCATCTATTTATTTCATATGAAATGCTGTAAAACATTTACTGTTTTGCTTTAGGCACAAGTGAACTTTGCACTTGACACAAACAAATTTTCCTCTTAGTTCACAGTCATCATTCTTGCATCGTTGTTGTATGTCACCAATCTCTGGCCAGTGTCCCAAGGCATCGTATCCAACATCTGTGACCGGTCTCCGATCACCACAACAGCGTTTCTTTACTGGACGGCCCTCAGAATCTGATGGTCGACCCCGTTTGCGATTGGGAAGGGAAAGTCCAGCTTTGCACAAAGCCTCGGCAAAGTTGAATGTCCAACTGCACAAGTCATGTCGGGTTTTCTTTGGAACAAGTACTTGTCTGCATCACGCTGATACTCAAGCCAGCCATGGTTGACAGCAATAATAACATAGTGGAAAATGACACGTAGAGGCCATTTTCACCCGCACGGTTTATTTTTGATATACTGCTATCCAGCTGTCCTTTGAAGGTCACAACAATTTGCTCATCAATGCAAACATTTTCTTCCACATCAAGTTCATGGCATCGCTTCATCACATGATCGATGATAGGCCTAACTTTCCATAGTCTATCATCAGTTGAAGGCTTCGCAACGACAAAATGTAGATTGTTCCTAAGTTTCATGAACCTATTTACAGACATAGTGTCTGCAAACATAGGGACTCTAGTTGCTTCGCTCCAGTACAAATGCAAACGTGGGAACTTCAGAATTCCAACAAGAATATGCAATGGAAACAGCTGTCGGATTTCATTGCTGTTTGTGTTGATATTATCACCACTTTCTCTCAAAGAATATAGATTAGTCTGTTCAGCTGCAAGGAGGTCAGATATATCACTCCTAATGTATCGTTGAAAATACTGGAACGGTGAAGGCAGTTCATCTTCTGCAGTTGTTGAACGATGTCCTTTCCATTTAGAACGAGAAATGTCCGATTTGAATTGCTTATGACACCATCTCTGTTCGCTTTTCAATGTACTGCTCTACGTTTGTACAGCTCTTCTCTTCGTTTGTGAAGTTCTATAGCGGTTGGGTCAATTTCTGAGTCGGATTCATCAGACAACTCTGGTTCTGCAACAACTGCCTTTACAAGTCGCTTTCCTCTACTTTTGGCTCTTGATTTCTGGGCTGGAGGTATGGGTGCTGACGGCTTTCACCGTTTGATTTATCTAGATACTGACACATCTAGGGCATCACCTGTTGTTGGTGCCAATTGTTCATCATCAGAGTCTGATAGATCACATACGTCAAACAGATCACCATCGGACATCGCACTGATCATGGATACCATATCTTTTAGTGAAAACTTGACTTTTCGTTTTGCCTTTTCCTTTACAATAGACTGCTCAATGATGACATAAAATCCACAAAAAATGTTCAAGCACAAAAATATAAAAATAAATATTAACATCGAGAGAGCTAGCACTGCAGGCTGACGCGCAACCCGCAAAGAAACCAGCGTGCAACCTTCTCGTAGTGTGGCCACACCTCACTCACTCAGTTATACGTTTATAAGAATATTCACTCACTTTTACTTTTAATCAATTTATCGATGCGCATTTTCCATTTTTAACTTCGAGTGATGAAAAGAACAAGCCATGTCCCCAAGACAATAGAAGTTCAAAGGGACAAAGAAAAAGGAAGTACAAGCAGGACTTCCGGCAGATTGCTAAGTCAGTCGGCTGCTCCAGCGCCGTGTATTAATTGCACCCATACCTACTTAACCCCTTAAGGGAGGATTAAATTTTCAGACGCCGTCACCGTTCTGGGGATTTAATATTAGGAAAAACGTTTTTCTGAACTGAAAATTGTATCTTTTTAAATTTGCTATATCTCGGGCTGTATAAGAGCTCAGAAGATGAAGTTTGCACCATTGTTCAGCTTTTTTATTCCTATTTCTAACGGTCCCTGTAAAACAAAAAGATTTGGGGTAGGTTCCACTCTACGGTCTAAAATAGCACCCTCTCCCAACAAAATTTCCAAGGCCCGCAGCAAAACATTTTCAGGGGTAACCCCACCCCACTTTGGTCAGCGGCAATGTTGTAAAGAGATGTCAAAGGAACAAAATACACCAAAAGGTTTGAAAATCGATCTACATATGGTGAAGAAAGATCAATTCTAACGCGAAAAATCGGAAAATCGATTCTCGAAGTTATTAGTCGCGCCCGTCTCACCAAAGAATATATATTTTCTCTCTCATAGAGGCGATATAGCTGAAAAATAGGTGCCATCTATCGAATGGATGGGTACTAAAGCGTTTTGTAGCGTAAAATATATATCTTATATCGCGTGCCGTTGACGAAATGCTGCGGAACTTCTTGACGAGAGCAAATCAAATCGGGGAAGCCATTTAGTGAAAGGTGGCGGATGACGAGTAACGCTCGGCTAGCGGTTAACGAATAACCTACTGGGTTAATAAATACTCTCTATGCAGAAAAACAGGAACGCCTGCACAACGTCATAAATATTATTGTTATCATCAACTTCATAAAACCGTCACCGTCACCGCGGTATTACTTGGTAAATGTCCCCGTTCCCGCGGTATTACCGCGTGACAAGAACCCGTTACCGCGGTAATACCTCACTTTTTGGTCAAATTGTCCCATTACCGCGGTAATTACCGCGGTTACCGCGGATTTCCCACGGTAAACGTTACCGTGTCACTCTCTACTATCTCCGTTCTATATTACTGTCACGCTTCTCTTATCCTTCCATTTCCCGCCATCCTCATTTTGAAGTATTGCTAATCCCCAGTGCTCTCTGTATTTGCCCAGAAGTTGACACGATCTTCACCCAAATGCAGTGGTAAAATGAGTTGCAATGACTACATTGAGAGGGTAACCATAGGTTCGGCGGAATGTTTGGCCACCGTCCGTCGATTAATGGTTTAGCCATCTATGGGTTGATGGCCACAAAATCAGAAGCCACCACCGAACCCTACGGGCAATGAGCCTACGGGTGAACCTTTACCTTTGCCTTACCCTGTATTTGTAATTACAATCGACAATTCGCAAATGTTAACACTTGACCATGTGAGAATACACGATACATGATAGGGAGTTCCGGTTCCGGCGCCTATACGGCTGCCAGCACGTGTTTGTACGTGCCACCGATTCGTCATCGTTCTCGGTATTTTCCGATGTTTTGCGACTGGATTCTATTCCAATCGCGAGGTCTGCGCTTCACTCGTTGGGTTTTCCGAGGAGTTACTCGACGTCCTCCAATTTTTCCACGTCATTCTGGCAGCTTCAGGTCGGTCGTCGTCGCTGTCGAGGCTCCGCCAATGGCCGCCATTGAAATGGCTGCCGCGTGACACTTCAACGGGACTGCGCGATCGACTGTCGTTCCAGACTTCGCTGGAACATTCATCAACGTCGGATTTGCCGATTACGGTGGCGAACTCTTGTCCTCCAGCGGAAGACCGCTTCTTCGGAATTCGCCGTTGGATCGGATGTTACCGTCCGCAGAATGAATTCTTCCATCTCGCTGGTCTACAACACCATCTTTCCGCTCTTCGCAAAAGTGTTTTTAAGCGAGTTCATTTTGTCATCCGAATGGATTTTTAACATCGCCATTTTGACCTTTATTGATACATTAGCGCTGTCAAAGTCCTTTTGATTTTGGTATTAACTATGTTACGGCGCTATGAAAATCGTCCAGGATAATAATAATAATAATAATAATAATAATAATAATAATAATAATAATAATAATAATAATAATAATACTGCACATAATTATGAGGATGAGGAGAATGAGAAATACATTCAAACGAGGAGACGTTTTAACACGTACAGTGTAGGAATATATTTAGACGAGTCAGTCTTCTTCTCTGGCCAGCTATATGTGACCTTTTCGCGAACAGTAAACCAGTTAAACGTCAGACTGCTCATCTAGCCATGCTCCCGGCCAAACACAAATCATTTGAACAAATAATTAATTATGTTAGAACCTTTACAAAAGATCGAGATAGGGAATAGCCAATCTCCACTGTCATTTTTGACGGCAAATAGCTGGTTAAAACAGTAATTTATCAGTGACGGGGACACCACATTCTCTCACTTTATCTCACTGTCCAATTTATATTTTCAGAAAAGGGTTTTATCACAGCAAATTACTTCTGAACCGGGAATATCACAGAAGAGGTCTTGTGGCGACCCCGGCGGCTCGCGGTCTCGTAGCGCGGCGGCGGTCGGGCGGCCCCCAACGCCCGCTCGGTCTCCCGATCGCCATCAGCCGCCGACTCTGCCTGATCGGCGGCGTCACTTTCCCTTTCCGGCTCTCCGACATCAGAGGAGGTGTCCGCGGCTGCCGGGCAGGCAGCGCACTGAGGATGGCCGCTCCTCAACGTAGGGTTCTCGTTTTCCTCCTCTGATTCTCTATGCGTTCCGGCTCCGGCCTCGTCAGAGAGACCCTTTAACTCATGCCTCTTATCGCTGGCCACCGCTTGGTCTCGGCGCCTTAAGCGATTTCGATAGGTATTCCTGGTCTCTGGCTTCGACTTGGCCCCACGTCTCTTCATTCTCGGCAATTTAGCCGTCTTCCGCTCTCTTATAGACAGGCGGCGTTGTCTCTTGGCTTCCTCACACGCTTTCACCAAACCCAAGGTTTGCCGTGCCTGAATGGACGCGGTCCACTCTTTTCCTTGGTCGTTGATTCTCCCAAACTGTCTCCCCGCGCCTTTACGACAGGCGGGCGTCTGTCTCCTCCCTTGGCTCAGAATTGACCTCCTGGGCGCTAACGTGACCTCAGGTAGGTGAGGTTCATCACAGCCAAGGCTCACCTTCACGGACAGTGCGCTGAGACTCCGGCGTCACAGCGACTTTCAAAGACACGAACACAACTTGCCTTTATTGGTTTATTTGTATTTATTAATAAACCAAGCAACACTGACAACAATGGCTACAGTGGCAACACTGGTAACACGGACAAAGACGCGGTAGCTAGACGCAGTCCGGCAGCCACAATAACTAGCGCACAGGAACTGCAATCAATAGCCTTTGATACGTCAATATGAAACGATAAGCTTTAGCACTTTAAACGGGCTCCAAATACTCGCTTTCAATCGCTGTGCTTTCTTTACTCTATCGCTTCACAGTATAAGCGGCCACAATGCGAAAAGAGGATCTCATATACATGACTGAAATTTTTAGAGTTTTGAAACTTTTTGACGGACACTTAGGCGGATTTTTCGTCTGCAGTCTGTATTTTCGCGTAGTTGCCGTCAATAGGAAAAAGTAGGGACCTGCTTAAGAACGTTTTCATTAGCGGTGATCAGGGGCTTCGTCTACGGCTAAGCGACGCGGCGATAGCTCCTGCCAGCTGGGCGCGCGTCTCAAGCGAACTTTAGTTCAACAGCCGCCTGCGTCCGCCCACTGACGCGGGCTACATAAATTCCCATATTTCGGAGATTTTCGGTTTTTAGAACCGGCCCTTGAGGGCGCTCGCTCCCAAATGTCCCTATCTACGCGTTTTATCCGCCAGAAAGCTTAACTTCGGACCCACCCCCCTAGCGTCGTCGACGGCGGCGAAGGGCGCCTCGCCGCCGGCGACGCGCATCGCCGTCAGGACCTTGTTCCCCGGGCGCCGCTCTTTAGGCGGAATTTCAAGCTGTAGGGCCACGTCCGCCTAGATGCCGTCAGAGCAGGAACAGGCAATGGTGTCGTCGTCATCGGTGGTAAGCGACCCCGTCTACGGGCCCAGCCCTTCGCTAACCACCCCTGGTAGCCCGGGCGCCGATGGTTCAGGCGTACGCATCGACTACACAGCCGGCCGACCGCTGCGTTCTCTCTCCTTCTTTCCATCGCTCCAACCGCCTGTTCCCTTCGTCAGCAGCCAGCCAGCCGCCGTCTCCGCGCAGCCTCTGTCAAACAGGCGACGATCTTTCAGCGGCCAAACTCTCTACTTGCTAAAGACCGAAGGCTCGGGAACCATAAGTCGTTGCCGGTTTATACAACTTATCTCTCGGTCTTTGGGCGGCCGTGGCGATTCTAATAATTTTACCGAAGCCTTAGCGTCTTAGCCTAGCGCGTGCTCTGTCCGTTTCACATGAATTAAAACTTTATTAATTAATTAAAATTAGTACAAAATACATTATTAAAACGCTAATTAATTAGATTAAATTATTAACTAACAAGTTTATACAGTTAAGCAATCAATAATAGTAATAATAATAATAATAATAATAATAATAATAATAATGCTATCTGTGGCACATGGTCGCCACAGTCTCATCTAAAGTGCTCCAGAGGAGAATAAGTGCATATGTGGAAGAAGTACTTGGGGAGGAACAAGCAGGATTTCAACCAGGAAAAAGCACAGTTGACCAACTATTAACTAATAGACAAATCCTGGAAAAATATATTGAGATTATAACGAAACATTCTACATTAACTTTATTGGCTGCAAACAAGCATATCGCATCTCTCTGAACGCAAAGAATTTAATTCAGGTGATTGAGGTAAGAATTAGTGAAATATAAAAGTCTTACTATAGCCATCGCAGCTGCTTACGAAGCAACAGACGGCTGAAATCAGAAGAGTCAGGCTGAAGAGCTTCATGTTGACTGAAGATGCTGCTTAGATCGAACCCAAAACGAAGTGTTCATGAAATAATTGACAGGGATGCATTACACATTCTTCGGAACCCACTACGCAGAGGCTTTTATAGACGTCTGACCTGTAAGGTGCACTTTGCATGACGTTAGACTATCGATGCAATTAAAGAAGATTCAAAAGATGATATCATAAAATTATTCTTATAAATGACGTTATAGCGTTAGAACAGACGACGAATATATCTGATTGCATTTCTAATTAATCCCATTTGTCACCAAACATTAGAAAGTTTCGTTGAATTTTAATACATTCGACGACAAAACGCACATCGAGTTCTTTTCAAAATTCGTAGTTTTCATTAATGATTAATAAGTAAGTAAAATCTCGTGGATTTCTATAGCGCCTTGGAAAGCAGCACAACAGTAGCTGCTTATTCTCAGGCGCTAATAGCGCTAATAGACAGACAGACGGACAGATAGACGGACAGACAGGCAGACAGTCATTCATTCATTCATTCATTCATTCATCCATGAACGATTTCTATTGCGCTGTAACAAGGATGAGGCCCATAACAAACACGCTTTAACATCTCAACTGTACCCCAACCCAAACAGATGCGTTTTTAAACTCTTGATGAAATGCTCGGGAGTATCAGCCGTGGTGGTCTCGTCAGGAAGAGAGTTCCACAAGATAGGGTTGCCACGTGTAAAGGATCTCTCTCCAAACTTTGCAGTCTTGGACGGAGGAGTAACATAGAGTTTAACACAACAACTCGAGCGGAGCGAAGATCTCCTGTCATTACACTGCGGTCTATTTACAAGAGAGGCAAGGTACTCCGGACAGCACGGGTCATTCAGCGCTCTGTACATCAACCAGCATCTCTTGAACACAATCCGCTCAGGGACCGAAGCCATTGAAGGCGATCCCTGAGAAGTGAATTTACATCGCCTGATCACGTCGTTTAAGTATGGCTCGAATGACAGAGTCCCATCAAAGAGTACCACCAACAGCCGCACGCACTCAGAGGGGTCAATGGTAACATCACCCATCGCGAACGGTTTGCGTCTAACCAACAACCTTCTCCGAAAGGTGCTATCCTACAGGAACCCGGTTTGTCCGACGTTAAGGGTTAGGGTTAGGATTCCCCAGCCTCTACAGCCAAATGCCAAAGTGATGGATCTCAGGTCAGCCGTATACAGAATGTAAAGTAATGGGCCAAGTACTGACTCTTCAGGAACTCTACAGCCAACGTTCCGCCCCATAGAGAGTTTCCCACCGCACGTTACCGATTGCACTCTGTCGGAGAGATAAATGGCTATCCACCGTAAGGAGGAACCACCCACACCGAACGATCTCTCAACCCGGCGAATGACGATATTATGATCAACCGAATCAAATGCCGACGAGCGATCAAGAAGGCATAGAAGTGCAAGCATCCCTTTCGACAAATCATCGACAAGGTCATTGAAAATCTTAACAATGGCTTGTTGACATACAGACCGTCATACAGACAGTGGCGTAGCGTGACTTTTGGGTGCCCGGGGGGCATCTTTGCCATGGGAGCCCCAGAGTTTCGAGCTGACGAGCAAAAAAAACGTCATCACCGCCTTTTTCATCCAGACGAGCAAAAAAAGGTCGTCAGCACATCATTTCTAGGGTTAGGGTTAAGAAGTTAGGGTTAACCCTAACTAACCCTAGCTTAGACCCCTCTTCGCCCCCGCCCGGGGCCCGGGGCTGTCAAAAGTGCCCCACCCCACCCCCCACGTTACGCCACTGCATACAGACAGACTATCTGTTAGTCGAATGAATGAGTAACTGACTGTACTGATTGACAGACTGACAGACAATTCGAGGTTTCCGATAGAAGGCTGGTCATTGAAACAGACAGGTAGACAGACTGATAGACTGACGAATGAATGACTCTACACAGAGAGGCAGACAGGCAGTCAGAAAAGCATTTCATTTTACTTCATCGGTAGCACTAAGGCGTATTTGCATGACATTAGACTATCTATGTAATTAATGAAGTTTCAAAAGATGATTTCATAAAATTATTCTTATAACTGGCGTCATAGCGTTAGAACAGACGACGAATATATCTGATTGAATTTCTAATTAATCCTATTTGTCATCAAACATTAGGAATTTTCATTGAATTTTAATACATTCGACGATAAAACGCATATCGAACTCTTACAAAGATAGGCACGAAACTCATAGTCAGTAACATCTTCGCTTTCATTCGTACGTCCTTATTCTGGCCACAGAACTTTGAAAGACCCAAATACTGCACTTTCCTCTAGAGTCATAAACAGGGTTGTTTCTAGGATCATGAATTTGGGGGGGGTGTCGGAATTTGGAAATCTCTGACGAAAAGACCCACACGCAAAAAACGTTATCAAGTCTCAAAAATGGCTGACAAGCAAAAAAGTCATCCAAGAATAAAAGTTAGGCGGGTGTAGTTATCAATTTGGAGGTGATCAGGGTTAATTTGTATGCATTTTGTATGCATACCATTGTCACATTACCAGATTTTGGGGGTGTCGACCTCAAATTGTGGGGGAAGGTATTGGGGATATTATGTAAGAGCATACGACCGTCACTTCCCTCACTGAAGTTATCGCCGCCGTCAAGAAACTGAGAAATGGCCGCGCAGCAGGCCCTGATGGTATTCCGCCTGAGCTACTGAAATGTGCTCTGGGCCCAGTGAGCTCCGCTCTCCACTCTTTGTTTATCCAGGTCTGGAGAACCGGCCATGTACCTGCAGAGTGGAAACAATGTGTTCTTGTCACTTTATATAAAGGGAAGGGCTCAAAACTGGAATGTGGAAATTAATTACTGACCAATTACTCTCCTGTCATCACACATCCTGTCCACATCTTACTCATCCGGGTACAGCCATTACTTCTTAAGACACGTAGACCACAACAATCTGGATTCACCCCCGGCAGATCCATCATAGATGCCATCCTAGCGTTAAGACTCCTTTCGGAGTTACACCGGGAGTTTGACCGCCCTCTGGATGTAACCTATCTGGACATTAAGGCTGCATTCGATTCGGTGGATCGGACCGCTTTATGGAAAGCATTGCGCGCCAAAGGAATTCCATATATTTTGCTTCGTCTGATAGAAGATTTGCACCAGAATACGGAAGCTAGCATCCGGGTCGGTCAAAATCTCTCAGCTCGATTCTCAACTACATCTGGTGTGAGACAGGGCTGTATACTCGCACCAATCCTCTTCTGCATTGCCATCGACTGGATCTTAGATCACATGTCTGTGAACCATGGCAGTAACGTCGGGTCACACCGCTTCACAGACCTGGTCTACGCAGACGATACAACTCTGTTTCTACCTTCTGCTACCAATGCCTCTGAATACCTCTCTAGTTTCAGCCATGCTTCTGCTCCTCTCGGTATGAAGGTTTCCTGGACTAAAACCAAGCTTCAGAACTTAGGATGTGGATCACAGCCCCCTCAACCGTGGTTGATGGGTGTGTGTTGAGTCAGTAGACAGTTTCGACTACTTTGGTAGCGTGCAGTCCTCCAATGTCATCAAGATCTGGCCAAACGTATGACCATAGCCTCTAAAGCCATGTTCTCCCTACATAATACCTGGCAGGACAAACGTCTCTCTTACCATCAAGCTCCGCCTGTACCAGACACTTGTTCTGTCCGTTCTACTTTACGTGACCGTAACCTGGACCTTACTCGCCACGGAACTAAGGGAGTTGAAGCCTTCCATATGAGGTGCCAACGCCAGATCCTTGGAGTATGCTGGTATGACCTCATCACCAACGTGGAGATATCCTCGCAGACTGGATTATCATCACTCAATGAACTGATAAGTAGGCGCCGCCTTGCCATTTTCGGTCACGCAGCCCGTCTTGGAGAGACAGTTCCTGCTCATCAAGCCCTCCGCTGTCACGTCGACCTATCCATCGGTCGTCCACCTGACCGATCATGGAAGCGCTGTCCTGGTCGTCCCAGGAAAAGATGGATCGACCACATCCGTACCCAGACCAGCGAGATTCCATCAACTCTCTGGAGACGTGCCATTCGGCGGGGTCATGGTCATGGGGTGACGCCCCCGCTGGCCACGCGCTTCTGATGAAGATGATGATAATGATGATGATGGTGATGATACGACAGTCTGGTACTTGGAGTACTGATGTATAACTCGGATATCTGGACTGTGATAGCAGAGACACAACGAAAGCTGCGATCATTCGAAGTGAGTTGTCTTCGAAAAATTGCAGGCGTGTCTAAAAGATATCTGAAAATTGATGAAATGAAAAATGACCTTGGAATCAAGGAAGATATTGTTGAAAAATCCAGATGAAACGGCCACGACACTTTTGACACGTCTGTCGGATGGTATCATGGAACAACGAGAATTTCCTATGTGTGCCTTCATGGCAGAATACAGGGACACGCATATACACGCACAGAAAGAGAGAGCGGGAGAGAGAGAGGCAGACCCACCTGTTGGGACCCTATACTTAATACTACATACCTAACAACAAATGGTTGGCGCCCCATGATTAGAAGTTGCCACCCCAACGGCCCCCCACTTGCCACATTCTGGAGCCGCCACTGGAACTGCAGTGCGTATTTCAAAATGTTTAAATGTGATTTATTACTGAGTGGCCAAAAGCTGTAATCAATCAATCAATCAATTTATTTCTCGAGATTACACACACACAGAGATCAAATACAGAAGATTAATTCATTTCTTATCATATGGAAAACATCATAATAATAAGTATGAGAAATTGGTTGACCAAAAGGCATAAAACCCGTAAGACGGTCAACCCATTTTTTGGAATTTAGAAGTGACAGTACTAATTATTGAAATTCAAAAAATTAAAGGTAAACGGGTATCTTGTGTAGTATTTAGGTAAGGTACTTAGAAGTGGCATGAATAATAATATAAGAAAGTATAGAAGGTAATAAATGGCTGAGAATCTTAAGGATTTTAAAACTGTTAAGGTAATTAATTCCAATAGTGTGCTTGTGGGATTCAAAATTAGTTGTTATAGTATCTATTAAAGTCATTATTGGCATATAAGTGGGGATTTTGGGTCTAAAACCATATTTATCAGTGGATAGCATATTAAATTTATCTAAGTAGTTTACCATTCTGGTAAACATTGCTCTCTCAAGAATTTAAAAGAAAACTGGGAGGTTGGAAATGGGTCTATAATTTGATATAGCCATTTAAGAGCCATTTTTTATAAATTATAGTTATTTGAACAATTTTGATTTCCTTTTGGATTTTCCCTGTAAGAAAAGAAAATTTTTTGATATCAGAACAGTTATATATTCAGCACAGAGAACAACTATATTTTGATGTATTTCATCATATCTTGATGAATTTTTATGTTTAAGATTAAATATAATATCTTTAACCTCTTCTGGGGTAGTTGGATAAACTTGAAAGGAGTTATTAGACGGATTGTTGTTTAAATTATCCTATATTTGATCTAATATGTCAGTAGGTTGAATTTTTGAGGTTATTTCATGGCTTATATCTACGAAGTAGTTGTTTGGTGAATTTATTGGAAATGGTTTCATTATCATCCATATATGCATCATTCCCTTCTGTGCTAAGAAGATCTAATGTAACTAAAATCGATTTACAAAAAGACATTCGATGCCATAGTTTCAACATCTGTTTGCACCTTTCGCGACATTTTAATATCGAAGCAAAACTAAAACTGGGTCGAAAACAAACCCTGATACATTTGCATATGGTGTAAGCTTCTGATTGCATTTCTAATTATTTGCATTTTTCTGTTCGCTCTTATGTAGGTGCAGACATTTCTAAACAGATTTTCATTGAATTCTGATGCAATTGATTGTAATAACAATAAAATAGTGATGGTCATCATTGGCATTATGATGATGCCCTTCTATATGATTTGTTTTAATACTCTAAAGATATATATTAACTTTACTCTAAGCCTATATCCAAGCCTAAGCCTATATCTACCGTGGCATAAGTCTACTGTGTCACCTCATTAAACATCGGATTTCAATAATTCTACAGAGGATAAGAAAAAAAGCACATGAAATTTTAACTGAATCACAAGCTGGATTCCGGCGCAGCTAATCGCAATCGACCATATATGTGTGCTCCTACCGTTAGCCAAGAAACATAGAATTCAAAAATCTCATTTATTTGCTATGTAGACTTCAGAAGAGTTTTCGACAATTTGTGATGTAGGTGATCGTGGACAGTCATGAGACACATAGGCTACCCAGACAAAATTGTCAGATTGCTGGAACAACTGCATGAAGGAACTTTCAGCGCAGTTTCTTGCAAATGGGAATGTCACTGACTGGTTTGAATCTGTTATAAGTGTGTGCTGTCATTAGCACTGTTCACAATGTTATTAGAGGTTGTGTTAGCAACAGCATTCAATGGATTGGAGCTGGGAACAGCAATAAATGGGTACATTTTCAATAATCTTAAGTTTGCTGATGGCGTGGCAGCAATGACAGGAAGTGAACAAGATCTACAGACAACCATGGAACGTATAATAGAGTCAAGTAACAAAATGAGTCGGCGAATTAACTTGGAGAAAACGGAAGTTCGGATAATACAGTATCTCGAGTATTAAAAACACTGAATGTAACACTGGATATAATACAATGAAAGCAGGCAGAGAAATTTCTATACCAGAGAAGGCAAATAACAAAACATGGTTGATCAGAAGATGACATAAAAAGACGATTATTGGTCTTGCTTACAATGCCATGCGTAAACTTCTGCCAGTGTAGTAATCCGAGGCTATTAGCGCAAGCACAAAAGCAAGAGGCTACGACTGACGGGCACTTGGAGTACTGATGTATACATGTAACTCGGATATCTGTACTGCGACAGCAGAGACACAACGAAAGCTGCGATCATTTGAAAAGAGTTGCCTTCGAAAAATTGCAGGCGTGTCTAAAAGAGAAGTGAAAAATGATGAAATGAAAGATGACTTTGGAATCAAGGAAGATATCGTTGATAAAATCCAAATGAAACGGCTACGACACTTTGGGGCTTGGGCACGTCTGGCAGAACACAGGGACACGCATACGCAGAGAGAGAGAGAGAGAGAGAGAGAGGCAGGCCGTGGAAAAGATGGCTGGACGTCATACAAGATCACTGTGCAGATATAAATCTAAACCCGGTTCAAACAATAAGAGCAGCAGAACACAAAAGACGGGATTGGAAAAAATTGCTGGGACTGTCGTAGCGCACGAAAGTGTCATTACGGCACTAAAGAAGAGGAAGAAGAAGAGGAAGAGGAAGAAGAAGAAGAAGAAGAAGAAGAAGAAGAAGAAGAAGAAAAAAAGAAGAGAAAGAAGAAGAAGAGAAAAGATCTATAGTTTGATATCTTCTATTACTGATTTCAAGAAGACGACGATGAACAAGAGGGAGATGAAGAAGAAAGATACATGTTTGATATACGTTAAATTAAATTAAGCTGAAATATATGTTTCAGGTGAAATATGTCGTCCGTAGTCATAGAATCCATTATGCGGATGTGTCGGGGTTTTTTTTATAAGATGACAGAAACAATGGCATACGATTGAAAGCGGTTTAATCTCCTTGAGAAATAGATACTAGGTTTCACAAAGTATGAGAAATACCTAGGAAATAATGTAAAACTGCTTTTCAACTATCAGAGCTTTAATTACTTAGACCGCATTTGACCATTTTCGATCTAACGCGTTTTGTCATATGTCTTTCACCTGTCTTGGATAAAATCTAGTTTGATGATAATCGCGGTTTTCAAGGTTCGAAAACCAGTTGTAAAATAGAAAAAGGTAGAGTTTTCGTCTCCCTTCGTCGACAACCTCAATCTGAAATTGAATCAAATGGCATGATTTATTATTATTATTATTATTATTATTATTATTATTATTATTATTATCATCATCATCATCATCATCATCATCATCATCATCATCATCGACGTACTGATTATTATCTCACACACACATATGCACATTTTGACATGCACCCGTCAGATGAGGCCTAGGCTAATCTCCGGTTTCTGTGGCATTATTATTATTATTATTATTATTATTATTATTATTATTCCAGGACAATTTCTATAGCGCTGTAACATAGTAAAATACCAAAATCAAATGCGCTTTAACAACGCTGACATGTCAATGAAGGTCCGAAGGTGGAGATGTTGCTCGGATGACAGAAAGGACTCGCTGCGTGTAGAAATCCGGTGTTAAGTTCTTTAGAAGCGGTCCTTCGCAAGAAAATTGTATCCACATTGACAGGTCAACGAGGAACGGAAGATGATGTTAGGGTGCTGCGAGTTGGAGTTCTGCGCACGGTAATATCCGACGATGAAATCCAAGAAGCGGTCTTCCGTGAAAATAATTCGTCGTCGTAATCGGCAAATCCGACGAAGATGGAAAGTTCCAACGAAGCCTTGAGCGACAGTCACATGCAGTCACGTTGAAATTCTTGCAGCGGCCATTTTGGTCGACATTGGCAAACTCCTCAACGGCGACCGACTTCCAGAACGACGCAGAAAAGTGGAGGACGGCAAGAATCTCTTCGAAAAACAGATGAGTAGACCGCAGTCCTCGCAATTGGCACAAAATCCAAGCGCCAAACTTCGGTACATTCTAAAAACGGATGCGGTTCGGTGGCACGCACAAACGCGTGCTGGCCGCCATGACGGCGCCAAAACAAAAAACTATTCTTCTTATTCTTATTCTTCTTTTTCTTCTAGTTCTTTAGTTCTTCTTCTTCTTCTTCTTCATCTTATTATTATTATTTTTGTATTATTATCAACGTACTGATTATTGTGGTTAAACTCGTTCATGTGAACTACGTGAACACATTTCAAAGTTACAAGTAGGCCTATCTCGTGCGGAATAACCATGTTTAAAGTCTTTCTTTAAAGGTATCTAAAGTTGTAGAGAGCTGCATAGATGGAGGAAGACAGTTCCATGCCCGTGCCGCGACCACGGAAATGCTCGATCTCAGTTTCAAGAAAACATTCAGTCAATTTGTGCTAAATAATAAAAATTATTAATGAAAGATAAATTAATTAATAAATATTTAATCAATAATGTGAAGAGACAAATGGCTACCACCTCACTCCTCTTCCCGAATATATCGAATATACTATTGAGACGGAAAACTCACAGGAAACTTTGCACTAACTAATCAATAACTAACAGCGTCAACGGAAAAGACTAAGAGGCATGAGGCTGGGAAAGGCCGTAAGGGCAGGATGCCTCTTTCACCCGTTGATATACTCAACAAATACACAAACGGATAGTGGCGTATTTTGAATTTTGCAGGGCCAGCCCATGGCGAGCGCGAAGCGCGAGCTGATAATGGGGGTCTGGGGCGAAGCTCCCAGTGGGGCTCAGGGGCTAAGCTCCTGGTGGGGGGTTTGGGAGGCTTCCCCCTAAAGCTGGCGACATTTTAAGATTGTCCAGATTTTTTCCCTGAAAATATGCATGATTATGTTCTTTTCATCAACATGTGTAAGCCACCTTTATTGGAGAAAAATGGAATTCTGTGTGCTGTGACTAAGCCCTGTATGCATATTAGGCTGAAAGTGTAAGCGTTTTAGACTCAAAATCTAACGTTGTCTGGCGCAATCGCTTTGAAGGTGGACCAGACGACATTTTAAAAATATCATGAACACGAAGATAGTAAGTTCTTGGAGTAATGATTACTCCAAGAGTAAGTTACGCAAGATCATAGATGTGACGTCACACTGCTTAATAAATAAGTAAATCTAACAGTGTTCTGTTTTCTATCAGTAATGCATGACTTGACTCCTACGTGTTGTAACTGTTGTTTAACCCCTTGAATTCCCGTTGAATTTAACTCATTGAATAATTCTTATAAGTCCCAACGCTGGAGTGACAAGATTATAAAATTAAGATTATGGTTTAATTAGAAGAGCATTAGCATAAGTAACTTTCTGTACGTACGTGGGACAACTACAGCACTTGATTGGCCAGAAGGGATGGGTCAGGACAGGCTAGGCCAAGACCAAAGGGGGGCATGGCCCAAATGGCCCAATGGTAAATACGCCACTGCAAACGGACTCATGAGAGAAGTCTTGTTAACACAGACGATAAAGTAGTTGTGGATGGAAAATAGATCAGGCATAAAACATATAGCTTACTGATGATCAGGCAATTATGGCCAACATCAAAGATGAATACTAGATACTGGTGGACTCTCTAAACGAAAGATGAAAGAAATACGGAATGAAAATCAACTGGTGGAAGACAAACATTAGGGAAATCATCAGACTCAATGGGGAAATAAAAAATAATCATTGATAGGTCGGAATAGAACAGATAGAAGAGTTCTGCTATTTTGGAAGTCTGATCGATACAAATGTCGATTGTCAGAAAGGAGCAAAGGGTCAAATGGCACTGGGTAAAGAAGGCTTTCAAACAGAAGACAACTATCGAGAAGAACCTTTGCGGCAATTTTAAAAATGATTATGTCATTCCACTAAATTGACTAGGGACAAATTGATCAGAGACAAATTGACCAGAGACAATACTGTTTATGCGTCAAACAACTGACCGCTTTAACACTGAAAGAGACAAAAGCATTCAAAATAAACTGGTTTTGACGAAGAATGAAAAAAATTCAAGAGGCTAGAAAAGACAACCAACGAAGAGAATAAAAGAAAAGCCTGATGAATACATTTCATACTAGACGCAAATAATGGTTAGGTCGTGTTCTGAGAGAAGAAACACGCCTTCTAAGAGAATCACTAGAGGGAGAGATGAAAAGTAAAACACAGAAATGGCGACAAAGAATATTGCTGCTAGAGTATGCAGAATGTTCGACCATGCAGTAAAATAAAGCGAAAACGTCTAAAAAATTAAGTTCATGATAGAAAGGAGTGTCGACGCTAGAGCAGATATGTCCATGGGTCTATTTTTTAGAACTCAATCCAACCCAACCCATCAAATCTCCAACCCAACCCAACCACACCTATGCCGATAATAGGTTCACTTGACCCGACCCTAGACATCCCGCTGTATTACATTACAGTTATTTAAACCATGACTTATTTAATGACCCACCCAATCCACCATTTATATGGAAAAGTCTGACCCGACCCAACTTAATCCAACCCAACTAAACACAACCCACGGGTTAACCCAACTTATGGACGCCTCTGCGCTAGAGTATATGGCATCAGTTTCTAAACAGTGAAGCTTATGATGATCATGGGTTCGGTCCGTAAGTGGCTTTCGTTAATTTGATCAGAAAACACGTGAGTTATGATATGACAAAGAATTTAACGAGCTACCTTATATAAACACCAATCAGGGTTATGTCCAGTATGATCGGTCCCAAGACTGAAACAAAAAATCAGTCATTGGTAACAATTTACGACAATCCTAATTAATCCAGGCTTTTGCATTTTGAGAATGAAAGGAGAGATTATTTTACCTGCGATATCTAGGTTTAATATCTGACGGACCTTTGTGTTGGACAAAGGCTTTCACTGAAGTATATAAGACTAGACACATTTCATACCTGACGAAAGAAATTTTCCGAGAGAAGAAACATGCCTACTAAGAAGTGATGGGAAAAGAATACGGAATAGAACTAAATTTGAAAAAGACAAAAGTCACGGTAGTCAGCAAAGGAGGACAAAAGAAGTACATCATCATCGACAATGTACAGCTACAGCTGGTGGAAGGTTAAAAGTACCCTGGGAGTTACATCACAGATGATGGTATAAATGAGAAGGAGATCAGAATGAGAATGGCTATAGCCATGGAAATCTTTTGGAAGATGAAAGAGCTCATCAGATGAGATTTCAACATCAAGTGCAATAAAAGGATAATCCAATGCTGCATCATCCCATTGCTGACGTATGGATGCGAAACCTGGACAATGAACAGGAAGATTATGAAAAAAATCAAGGCCTTTGGATTATGGTGTTACAGAAGGATCTTGAAAATCAGCTGGATGGATAAGATAACAAACGAAAGAATCCTAGAAAGAAGCAAAACAACATCAACGTAGAAACAGAAAATAAGAAGACAAATGTCCTACACTGGTCACATAATGAGAGGCTCGGCTGGAGACCTACCACTGATAATAACGGAAGGTAGAATAGAAGGAATAAGGGAGAAGAAGTTGGATAGACGACATCTTTTATTGGACAAATACAAAGAACTATGTAGCCATAAAAACGAGCGGTAGGCGGTAGAGAGAATTGAGAGAAAATGACTGTCAACCCTCTGATAGAGGACGACAAATACTACAAAGAAGATACCAAACTAACAAATGGTCAGGTTAGGAAATTGCAATAGTAAAGTCGGCTAATTACAAGGAGATTAGATTAATGGATAAAGGCACAATTTAGGCACAAATTAACGATTTCTACTATGATCTGTTTGTCTGAAAAATCCAAAGAGATTATTAGCAGGTAAAACGATTTTATAAATGTAATTGTTAGAAACTAAAGAATATTTACAGCATGTATTGAATTATTCCAACGTCTTGTACATCGAGGACAAATTTGTCTACGCTTGCCGTTTCAAAGTCGTCCCTGTTTGGGTCGTCTAGTATTACGCCGGCTGCAAGCACTGGACCAACCAGTCTAAAATAGACCGTTGCATCTGTCCCGGAATAGTCTGACCAGCATGTATAAACAGTAACTATGTATTCTGAAACCAAAATAGTGCAATCGATCGTTAACAGAATCTTTTAACAACAAACAGAAGCATCGTTTCAGAACCATCTTTTGAGCCAAATAACTTGATACTGACCGAGCCATCTGTCTTTCGTTATTTTACACTGTCAGTCTCAACATTTCTGTATATTCAGTAACCAAAACAATGCAATACATCGTTAAAATCTAACGAATCTTTTACTACAAACACTTTCATTTTCTCTGTTGTGGATAATTATAATTAATTGTAGAGGTGGCGTCGAAACATTGAAATACGATGTACTGCGTCGATAATGCAATGTTGTGTAAGCTTCAAACAAGAAGAAAGTAATCATAGGAATAAACCATTTCTTATCGCCTACGCTGGTACGCGGACAATTAACCACAGGACGATTGACCATAGGACGTTTGACCACTGGACGATTTACCACAGCGGGTCTGCATCCAGTTGTCAAACGTCCGCTGTGGTCAATCGTCCGGTGGTCAAACGTCCTATGGTCAATAATCCTGTATTAAATAGTCCTAGAATTGCCTACGCTCTCATTCAAGCAGCTTACCCACGTCTTAGTTCTAGTGTCATTTTCTGATTTGTTTTCACAAAAATATTTTCAAGACATGCCATTAAATCATATCACGGAAAGTAAAGAACAGGTGTTCAATACATTGCTTAAGACCTTTATATTCCCAAGAATCGGTTGCTCGTGTATTTAGTCAATTGGACGCATCTGTGTTGATAATGTTTGCATTTAAATGAAAGATCTTCACTTTTACTGTATATTTTACTATTTATCTCCGATCAAATTTAAACAACTCGATCTTCATTGGAAACGACTCTTTCAGTCTCTCATACTCGAAAAGTTATTAGTGCACTGGTAGATCCTACTGGGACATAAATACTCCACCCAGGTGAACCTTTCTGTATTCCAGGCCTTCTCAGAGGAAAATTTCTCCTCCAAAGTTTGAATTCCTCCCTCCCTCAAATTTTGACATTTTGGCAAGTAGCATGACCTCACCAATGTCTTTACCCCTCCAAAAAAATTATAAACTCCCCAATGTCTAGTTGGCTAGAATAGCCACTGCAGGTGGAGATACGTGATCAAAGGATTAATGGAATAAAATATTGTAATTGGCATTGATTAAAAGAATTGTACCGCGGCTAAGGCGTGTTGACAACTGACCACCGACTACCGCTTTCCAAAAAAGCAATCTTTTTTTGCAAAAACCATGGTTATTATATATACAATATACTGTATAGTTTTCCAAAGTATATCTATGTGTGTGTTCGTGTCCGGTAACGTCGTCTTCACTGGGCGACGCGTTGCTGACATTTTTATAATCACTGCCATAGATAACGTCAAACTTCATAATGGGCAGAACTTAATCCTTTCAGTCATGAATTTCAATTTAGAGTGGAAATAATGAGAAAATTAAAACTGGATTAAATATATCCTGTACTAGGTCTAAAATGCAAGGATCAATACACACGTATGTTGAAAAATTGTAAATTATCCTGAAAAATTATAGTACGTTGTGAGCGAGCAACAAGTTGGTGACATTATACTTAATATGGTGCATCTAGCATACTGACACAACTATTGTCTATTTATTTCATATGAAATGAAATAAAAATCAATCCAGCCATCTATTTATTTCATATGAAATGCTGTAAAACATTTACTGTTTTGCTTTAGGCATAAGTGAACTTTGCTCTTGACACAAACAAATTTTCCTCTTAGTTCACAGTCATCATTCTTGCATCGTTGTTGTATGTCACCAATCTCTGGCCAGTGTCCCAAGGCAACGTATCTAACATCTGTGACCGGTCTCCGATCACCACAACAGCGTTTCTTTACTGGACGGCCCTCAGAATCTGATGGTCGACCCCGTTTGCGATTGAGAAGGGAAAGTCCAGCTTTGCACAAAGCCTCGGCAAAGTTGAATGTCCAACTGCACAAGTCATGTCGGGTTTTCTTTGGAACAAGTACTTGTCTGCATCACGCTGATACTCAAGCCAGCCATGGTTGACAGCAATAATAACATAGTGGAAAATGACACGTAGAGGCCATTTTCACCCGCACGGTTTATTTTTGATATACTGCTATCCAGCTGTCCTTTGAAGGTCACAACAATTTGCTCATCAATGCAAACATTTTCTTCCACATCAAGTTCATGGCATCGCTTCATCACATGATCGATGATAGGCCTAACTTTCCACAGTCTATCAGCAGTTGAAGGCTTGTCAACGACAAAATGTAGATTGTTCCTAAGTTTCATGAACCTATTTACAGACATAGTGTCTGCAAACATAGGGACTCTAGTTGCTTCGCTTCAGTACAAATGCAAACGTGGGAACTTCAGAATTCCAACAAGAATATGCAATGAAAACAGCTGTCGGATTTCATTGCTGTTTGTGTTGATATTATCACCACTTTCTCTTAAAGAATATAGATTAGTCTGTTCAGCTGCAAGGAGGTCAGATATATCACTCCTAATGTATCGTTGAAAATACTGGAACGGTGAAGGCAGTTCATCTTCTGCAGTTGTTGAACGATGTCCTTTCCATTTAGAACGAGAAATGTCCGATTTGAATTGCTTATGACACCACCTCTGTTCGCTTTTTCAATGTACTGCTCTACGTTTGTACAGCTCTTCTCTTCGTTTGTGAAGTTCTATAGCGGTTGGGTCAATTTCTGAGTCGGATTCATCAGACAACTCTGGTTCTGCAACAACTGCCTTTACAAGTCGCTTTCCTCTACTTTTGGCTCTTGATTTCTGGGCTGGAGGTATGGGTGCTGACGGCTTTCACCGTTTGATTTATCTAGATACTGACACATCTAGGGCATCACCTGTTGTTGGTGCCAATTGTTCATCATCAGAGTCTGATAGATCACATACGTCAAACAGATCACCATCGGACATCGCACTGATCATGGATACCATATCTTTTAGTGAAAACTTGACTTTTCCTTTTGCCTTTTCCTTTACAATAGACTGCTCAATGATGACATAAAATCCACAAAAAATGTGCAAGCACAAAAATATAAAAATAAATATTAACATCGAGAGAGCTAGCACTGCAGGCTGACGCGCAACCCGCAAAGAAACCAGTGTGCAACCTTCTCGTAGTGTGGCCACACCTCACTCACTCAGTTATACGTTTATAAGAATATTCACTCACTTTTACTTTTAATCAATTTATCGATGCGCATTTTCCATTTTTAACTTCGAGTGATGAAAAAGAACAAGCCATGTCCCCAAGACAATAGAAGTTAAAAGGGACAAAGAAAAAGAAATACAAGGCAGGACTTCCGGCAGATTGCTAAGTCAGTCGGCTGCTCCAGCGCCGTGTATTAATTGCACCCATACCTACTTAACCCCTTAAGTGGGGATTAAATTTTCAGACGCCGTCACCGTTCTGGAAATTTAATTTTACGAAAAACGTTCTTCAGAACTGAAAATTGTATCTTTTTAAATTTGCTATATCTCGGGCTATATAAGAGCTAAGAAGATGAGGTTTGCACTATTGTTCAGCTTTTTTATTCCTATTTCTAACGGTCCTTGTAAAACAAAACAATTTGGGGCTAGGGTCCACTCTGCGGTCTAAAATAGCACCCTCTCCCCAACAAAATTTCCAAGGCCCGCAGCAAAACATTTTCAGGGGTAACCCCACCCCACTTTGGTCAGCGGCAATGTTGTAAAGAGATATCAGAGGAACAAAATACACGAAAAGGTTTGAAAATCGGTCTACATATAGTAAAGATAGATCAATTCTAACGCTAAAAATATGAAAAGTCGATTCTCGAAGTTATTAGTCGCGCCCGTCTCACCAAAGGATATATATTTTCTCTCTCATAAAGGCGATATAGCTGAAAAATAGGTGCCATCTATCGAATGGATGGGTACTAAAACGTTTTGTAGCGTAAAATATATATCTTATATCGCGTGCCGTTGACGAAACGCTACGGAACTTCTTGACGAGAGCAAATCAAATCGGGGAAGCCATTTAGTGAAAGGTGGCGGATGACGAGTAACGCTCGGCTAAGGGTTAACGAATAACGAATTGGTGATTGGTCGATAGATGGCGCTGTTCTGTGGCGGCCGTCCTCGAGTCTTACGGTCGTGATTTTCTCGATTTTTTGATGGTTTCTTGTGCTCTTGGGGCTTCTCGTTTGTCTAGTTGGCGGTTGGTTGCGTGGCGACTTGTCCGGAACGCTCGGTCTCTGCAGTTTCGGAGCGTATCCCTAGTTTTCATCGTTTTGTTGAGTCTTGTGCTCGGTTTTCGGTTTGTGTATACTTTGTGTATACACCGATCTGTGTATACTTTGCGTACTCACTAGTTTCGCCAGCGTACACATGCTCTCGTACACGTCGGACGAACTGAAGGCGTGTGTTGTTTACGAACGACCGTCTATGTCTGCTTTGGATTCTATACGCGCGCTCGGATTAAATCCTGCTCGACGTCATCGTGGACGGCGTGCAGGTCGACGTCGTCCTAAGTTTTCCTTGGAGCGAGTTGGAAACGGGGCCTACGTTTTTTCTAACCACCCTCGTCCGCGTCCTTCGCCGCGATCGCACTCGCCGCATGTCACTGTTCTGCGTCGAATTAAATGTCTTCGTGTCCCTTCTACCAAAAGTGATGAAATGGCGTTCGGGTTCCTGAACATTAGGTCCCTTACCTATAAGGTTGGCGATCTGCTTGAGGTCAGTGTCGAACTCGGGATCAGGGTGCTATGTCTCTGTGAGACCTGGCACGATCCTGACTCTGCCTGGATCGGTCGCCTTCGTTCGGACGGCTGGAATGTGGTGGAGAAGGCGCGTCCACGGCCCCTCGCTACTAGTTGCTCCATATCTATCAATCATGGGGGGGTTGCCATTTGTGCATACCCGGGCATTCGTCTGGTTAACGTGGACGTTCCTGTGACCGCGACCACGTTCGAATTCGTCTGTGCGCGTGTTTCCTCCGTGACGTCTTGCGTGCTTGCTGTCGTTTATCGCCCCGGATCGTCGGTCGTTACTCCACTGTTTTTTCAAGAACTGATGACCCTTCTCGGTGGCTTAGCGTCGTTATGTGATCCTGTATATATCATAGGCGATTTTAATGTGCGTTTTGATAGGGACAATGATCCTGCTTGTCACCGGTTGCAAGATCTCTTCGTGTCCCACAATTTTGAGCGTTGTGTGACTGGACCAACACATCAGAATGGAGGTGTGCTTGATGTTCTCGCTTCTAGTCGTACTGTTTCCACTCCCTGTGTAGCAGTTCATGATGTGGGTCTCTCCGATCACCATCTGCTGAGGTGGAATGTCTCGCTCTCCCGACCGTGCCCATCTATGCTACCGTTAGTCGACGTGTGGGGGCAAACTAGACCCTTCGGCCTTTCGTATGGGGTTGCAACTCTCCTCACTCGCGGATGCCACGTCCTGGTCTGGCCTAGATGCCGAGTCTATGGCTCAGCTCTGCGACAGTGAGATTACTCGACTGCTTGATGAGTTTATACCGGTCAAGACCGTAAGCTTTCGAAAGCGATCGTCCGATCCGTGGTTTGACGACGAATGCCGTACCGCTAAGATGATGCTTCGTAAGGCTGAGCGCCGGCTCGGCGTGCCTCCCCTGCTGACGCCGTGTCGTCTACGGCTGAGTGGACCAAATATCGCAGAGCATACCGACGACTGATAAGTCGGAAGAGAGGTCTTCTGGTGTCGTAAGGTAGAGCGGGAGCGTGCTTCACCGCGTCGGCTTTGGCAATCGATTGATGCGCTCATGGGGCGTGGGCGCGCGCTTTACCTGATAGACTCATGGCTGATGATTTTTCTGCTTTCTTCAGCAAAAAAGTGTCCGCTGTATTGACGGCTACCTCGGAACATGAGCCCCCTTGTTTTACTTCGGCTCCGTCTGGGTGTTCCTTAGGCGGTTTTCGTGCTCTTTCTGTGGAAGAAGTAACCGCAGAGCTAGGCGCCTTGCCTGACAAGTGCTGCGCCAGTGATCCTTTTCCGACTCGCCTCCTTCGTGAGTGTTCCGATATCCTGGCGCCGTTTGTTACCGAGCTCATGAATCGTTCACTACAACTGGGTGAGGTCCCGAAGTCGTTTAAGGCCGCTTTCGTGACACCGCGGATCAAGAAACCTGGTCTCGATGCCTCTGATGTTGGCTCTTACAGACCGATCTCCAATTTGTCTGTTCTATCGAAGCTGCTCGAGCGCTTCGTCTCTAGGCAGCTCATGGACCATCTCGCGGTTTCTGGTCTCCTTCCTGAGCTACAGTCTGCCTATCGTGTTTTTCACTCTACTGAAACGGCTGTTCTTAAGATCACTTCCGATATACTTCGTGAACTTGATCAGGGAAAGTTTGCCCTCCTCGTCCTTCTCGACCTCACGGCCGCATTTGATACCGTAGACCACTCCATCCTACTGCGTCGTCTTAACATCTCCTATGGTATCAGTCATGTGGCTTTGAGATGGTTTTCCTCCTATCTTGACAACCGTACGCAATTCGTCCGCTGTCCTCACTCCAGGACCCTTCCATCTCGGGTGACTTGCGGCGTACCGCAGGGCTCGGTCCTGGTCCCATCTTATTTACCTTGTACGTGGCCGACCTTATACGTATCATTCTTAAACATGGGCTTTATGGACATCTTTACGCGGATGACACTCAGATCTATGGTGGCTGCTGGCCGTCTGAAACGCATCTGCTTCTTGAGCGTCTCACCCGGTGCTTGGATGAGTTGTCAGCCTGGCTTAAGTCTAATAGGCTCCAGCTTAACGTCTCTAAGTCGGAAGTGCTCTGGCTAGCCACCGAGAGGCAACAGCACCTGTTGCCGCATGACTGTGTCAAGATCCACGATCTCGAGCTCCACCCGGCTGCCTCAGTGCGTAACTTGGGAATCTACCTTGATAGTGCAGCGACCCTTAAGCTGCATGTATCCAAGACTGTCGCCAGCTGTTTCTCTTCACTTCGTTTGATTAGGAGTCTGCGTCGGTCTGTTTCTCAAGCCGTCCTTAAGACGTTGGTTGTTGCTCTGGTACTTACTAGGCTCGACTATGGCAATGCAGTTCTTGCGGGGTCACCTGCCTATTCTTTCGACCGGTTGCAGTCTGTTTTGAACTGTGCCGCTCGTCTTATCTATCGTTCGGCCCGATGTGATCATGTCACCCCGCTTCTTGTTGATCTTCATTGGCTGTCAGTGCCTGAGCGCATCATGTTCAAGTTATCAACTCTTGTATATCGCTGCCTTCACGGGATGGGTCCGAATTATCTTGCATCCGAGTTTCGTAGTGTTTCTGACCTCGCGGGCCGCAGACGACTTAGATCGTCCGCGACTTCGGTGCTTATGGTTCCAAGAACGCGTCTTGTCACCGTCGGAGATCGTGCCTTCCCAGTGGCTGCTGCGCGTACTTGGAACTCGCTTCCTGCTGAAATACGGGAGTCATCGTCGCTAGATATTTTCAGGAATCGACTGAAGTCATGGCTTTTTAAGACTAGCTACTTAGTTTAATTTTGTTTAAAGTGTTCGCGCAGTCTTTAAGACAAGTTACCACTATAATCTTGACGTTCTCTTACTTACTTACTTACTTACTTACTTACTTACTTACTTAACCTACTGGGCTAATAAATACTCTCTATGCAGAAAACAGGAACGCCTGCACAACGTCATAAATATTATTGTTATCATCAACTTCATAAAACCGATACCGTCACCGCGGTATTACTTGGTAAATGTCCCCGTTCCCGCGGTATTACCGCGTGACAAGAACACGTTACCGCGGTAATACCTCACTTTTTGGTCAAATTATCCCATTACCGCGGTAATTACCGCGGTTACCGCGGATTTCCCACGGTAATCGTTACCGTGTCACTCTCTACTATCTCCGTTCTATATTACTGTCACGCTTCTCTTATTCTTCCATTTCCCGCCTTCCCCATTTTGAAGTATTGCCAATCCCCAGTGCTCTCTGTATTTGCCCAGAAGTTGACTCAATTTTCACCCAAATGCAGTGGTAAAATGAGTTGCAATGACTACATTGAGAGGGTAACCATAGGTTCGGCGGAATGTTTGGCCACCGTCCGTCGATTAATGGCTTAGCCATGTATTGGTTGATGGCCACAAAACCAGGAGTCACCACCGAACCCTACGGGCAATGAGCCTACGGGTGAACCTTTACCTTTGCCTTACCCTGTATTTGTAATTACCATCGACAATTCGCAAATGTTAACACTTGACCATGTGAGAATACATGATACATATTAGGGAGTTCCGGTTCAGGCGCCTATATGGCTGCCAGTACGTGACACAGATTCGTCATCGTTCTCGGTATTTTCCGATGTTTTGCGACTGGATTCTACGCCAATCACGAGGTCTGCGCCTCACTGGTTGGTTTTTCGGAGGAGTTACTCGCCGTCCTCCATTTTTCCACGTCATTCTGGCAGCTTCAGGTCGGTCGCCGTCGCTGTCGAGGCTCCGCCAATGGCCGCCATTGAAATGGCTGCCGCGTGACACATCAACGGAACTGCGCGATCGACTGTCGTTCCAGACTTCGCTGGAACATTCATCAACGTCGGATTTGCCGATTACGGTGGCGAACTCTTGTCCTCCAGCGGAAGACCGCTTCTTCGGAATTCGCCTTTGGATCGGATGTTACCGTCCGCAGAATGAATTCTTCCATCTCGCGGGTCTACAGCATCATCTTTCCGCTCTTCGCAAAAGTGTTTTTAAGCGAGTTCATTTTGTCATCCGAATGGATTTTTAACATCGCCATTTTTACCTTTATTGATACATTAGCGCTGTCAAAGACCTTTTGATTTTGGTATTAACTATGTTACGGCGCTATGAAAATCGTCCAGGATAATAATAATAATAATAATAATAATAATAATAATAATAATAATAATAATAATAATACTGCACATAATTATGAGGATGAGGAGAATGAGAAATACATTCAAACGAGGAGACGTTTTAACACGTACAGTGTAGGAATATATTTAGACGAGTCAGTCTTCTTCTATGGCCAGCTATATGTGACCTTTTCGCGAACAGTAAACCAGTTAAACGTCAGACTGCTCATCAAGCCATGCTCCCGGCCAAACACAAATCATTGAACAAATAATTAATTATGTTAGAACATTTACAAAAGATCGAGATAGGGAATAGCCAATCTCCACTGTCATTTTTGACGGCAAATAGCTGGTTAAAACAGTAATTTATCAGTGACGGGGACACCACATTGTCTCACTTTATCTCACTGTCCAATATATATTTTCATAAAAGGGTTTTATCACAGCAAATTACTTCTGAACCGGGAATATCACAGAAGAGGTCTCATCTAAAGTGCTCCAGAGGAGAATAAGTGCATATGTGGAAGAAGTACTTGGGGAGGAACAAGCAGGATTTCAACCAGGAAAAAGCACAGTTGACCAACTATTTACTAGTAGACAAATCCTGGAAAAATATATTGAGATTATAACGAAACATTCTACATTAACTTTATTGGCTGCAAACAAGCCTATTGCATCTCTCTGAATGCAAAGAATTTCATTCAGGTGATTGAGGTAAGAGTTAGTGAAATATAAAAGTCTTACTATAGCCATCGCAGCTGCTTACGAAGCAACAGACGGCTGAAATCAGAAGAGTCAGGCTGAAGAGCTTCATGTTGACTGAAGATGTTGCTTAGATCGAACCCAAAACGAAGTGTTCATGAAATAATTGACAGGTATGCATTACACATTCTTCGGAACCCACTACGCAGAGGCTTTTATAGACGTCTGACCTGTAAGGTGCACTTTGCATGACGTTAGACTAGCGATGCAATTAAAGAAGATTCAAAAGATGATATCATAAAATTATTCCTATAAATGACGTTATAGCGTTAGAACAGACGACGAATATATCTGATTGCATTTCTAATTAATCCCATTTGTCACCAAACATTAGAAAGTTTCGTTGAATTTTAATACATTCGACGACAAAACGCACATCGAGTTCTTTTCAAAATTCGTAGTTTTCATTAATGATTAATAGCGCTAATAGACAGACAGACGGACAGATAGATGGACAGACAGGCAGTCATTCATTCATTCATTCATTCATTCATTCATCCATGAACGATTTCTATTGCGCTGTAACAAGGATGAGGCCCATAACAAACACGCTTTAACATCTCAACTGTACCCCAACCCAAACAGATGCGTTTTTAAACTCTTGATGAAATGCTCGGAAGTATCAGCCGTGGTGGTCTCGTCAGGAAGAGAGTTCCACAAGATAGGGTTGCCACGTGTAAAGGATCTCTCTCCAAACTTTGCAGTCTTGGACGGAGGAGTAACATAGAGTTTAACACAACAACTCGAGCGGAGCGAAGATCTCCTGTCATTACACTGCGGTCTCTTTACAAGAGAGGCAAGGTACTCCGGACAGCACGGGTCATTCAGCGCTCTGTACATCAACCAGCATCTCTTGAACACAATCCGCTCAGGGACCGAATCCATTGAAGGCGATCCCTGAGAAGTGAATTTACATCGCCTGATCACGTCGTTTAAGTATGGCTCGAATGACAGAGTCCCATCAAAGAGTACCACCAACAGCCGCACGCACTCAGAGGGGTCAATGGTAACATCACCCATCGCGAACAGTTTGCGTCTAACCAACAACCTTCTCCGAAAGGTGCTATCCTACAGGAACTCGGTTTGTCCGACGTTAAGGGTTAGGGTTAGGATTCCCTAGCCTCTACAGCCAAATGCCAAAATGATGGATCTCAGGTCAGCCGTATACAGAATGTAAAGTAATGGGCCAAGTACTGACTCTTCAGGAACTCTACAGCCAACGTTCCGCCCCATAGAGAGTTTCCCACCGCACGTTACCGATTGCACTCTGTCGGAGAGATAAATGGCTATCCACCGTAAGGAGGAACCACCCACACCGAACGATCTCTCAACCCGGCGAATGACGATATTATGATCAACCGAATCAAATGCCGACGAGCGATCAAGAAGGCATAGAAGTGCAAGCATCCCTTTCGACAAATCATCGACAAGGTCATTGAAAATCTTAAAAATGGCTTGTTGGCATACAGACCGTCATACAGACAATGGCGTAGCGTGACTTTTGGGGGTCCGGGGGCATCTTTGCCATGGGAGCCCCAGAGTTTCGAGCTGACGAGCAAAAAAAACGTCATCACCGCCTTTTTCATCCAGACGAGCAAAAAAAAGGTCGTCAGCACATCATTTCTAGGTTTAGGGTTAAGAAGTTAGGGTTAACCCTAACCTAACCCTAGCTTAGACCCCTCTTCGGGCCCCCGCCGCCCGGGGCCCTGGGGCTGTCAAAAAAGTGCCCCACCCCACCCCCCACGTTACGCCACTGCATACAGACAGACTATCTGTTAGTCGAATGAATGAGTAACTGACTGTACTGATTGACAGACTGACAGACAATTCGAGGTTTCCGATAGAAGGCTGGTCATTGAAACAGACAGGGAGACAGACTGATAGACTGACGAATGAATGACTCTACACAGAGAGGCAGACAGGCAGTCAGAAAAGCATTTCATTTTACTTCATCGGTAGCACTAAGGCGTATTTGCATGACATTAGACTATCTATGTAATTAATGAAGTTTCAAAAGATGATTTCATAAAATTATTCTTATAACTGGCGTCATAGCGTTAGAACAGACGACGAATATATCTGATTGAATTTCTAATTAATCCCATTTGTCATCAAACATTAGGAATTTTCATTGAATTTTAATACATTCGACGATAAAACGCATATCGAACTCTTACAAAGATAGGCACGAAACTCATAGTCAGTAACATCTTCGCTTTCATTCGTACGTCCTTATTCTGGCCACAGAACTTTGAAAGACCCAAATACTGCACTTTCCTCTAGAGTCATAAACAGGGTTGTTTCTAGGATTATGAATTTGAGGGGGGGTGTCGGAATTTGGAAATCTCTGACGAAAAGACCCACACGCAAAAAAGGTTATCAAGTCTCAAAAATGGCTGACAAGCAAAAAAGTCATCCAAGAATAAAAGTTAGGCGGGTGTACTT